>JAVTVY010008958.1:0-44285 GCA_036873755.1 Hanleya hanleyi
GACAAATTATCTTCTGAAAGAACTGAGAATTATTATTATTGAAATAGATTATTCTATTTGAAATTACCTATAACCTTCACTCGCCATATTTCTCTCGTGAAAATATGATAACTTCTCAAAACGCCCGAACTTTTGACAAATTCCGTTCATCGTTTTTCGCTTTCGATTATTCCGACACAACGCCAAAATTAAACTATTTAGGAAACTTATGATTTCCATGACAGCAGATATCAGATTTGTAGATATCTGACATTGGAAATAATATTACCGATGTGTATAAACCAGAAATGTTTACGATGAAACGGACATTCCGCGCCACCTTCATTATTGGCCGTATATCCATAACCACATTGTCGGCTGGTTGAAATTATATATTTGTTGTTCTATATTGGAAGAAGACGATACCAAAGTGAACTTATCAATTACGACAATCTCTTGTATACAATCGTTTCTGGAATCTGTCAACGTATTGTCAATTTATTTAGCCCTATTTCGCCAATGGAAACCCGTACTTTTGAACGGCGTAAATATTATTTTTTCGTATTCAGGTATAGATATTCCAGATTACAGAACAGCCACTTTCGAATATGCATTATGATTGAGGCGATAACTAAAAGAGAAACAGCTCGAAGTAATTCACGAATTTATTTGTTCTTACATTTAACTGACGAAGAAAGGGATAGCGTCCAAATAGATTCCAATGCGTCCAGCTTTTCGCAGCACGCTCGACCTTTCGTGCGACACGTAAGATTTGACCATTTCAGAATGTATTGACATTTAAATGTCTAGGGGGAAACAACGGTCTTGTACAAATTAAACTCGGTAAATCTCTGTCTTCATTTTGAACGGTCACTAATCCAACCATGCGTACGTCCAGAAAGGACCGATTCATACGAACCGATCATTTTTAGACGAGGGGCCGGTCCAACGCTGGGAGGGTTTGGGCCGCGTACACAGCTCTGTTTTTCAAGCGGAAATGCAAGTAGAACGGTCTAAATTTTGGCATCCTCTCTTAGTTAGATTAGATTATTAGGTCAAGAATGCTTTTGCCAAGAATGAACATGTGGTTTCCATATTTTTTTTTATTTAGTAAAAACCTATGATACGACTTGGAAATACGGGATTTCAAAAACCTCTTCATACTGTGGGATTACAAGGCCGTTTATCCATCTTTATATCCATTCTTTTTTAATGATAGACGTTTTGAAGTTCGATTGGGTACAACCATGTCTGATCATTTCGATCAAGATCAGTGTGTCCCAAAAGGTAGTATCTTGTTTACTATTCTGTCAACTACATCAATGACTAAAACTAGGAGCATTCAGAACATCCCCCAAAGAAAGTGTATATGTTGAAGCAGATGACCAGATATACCCAAACATTTAGCCGAGAGAAAAAATATTGATCAGGCTATTTATACGAATTGTTCTAAAGATGGTGACAGAGTAGCGTGTGCTACTATTTTTAGTTCCAAAACTAAAACCCTTCGACTACCAGGTAAAGTTCGATATTCACTGCCGAAGCCAAAGCTCTATTATCAGCTTTAGAAGGTATTGAGTCCGCCAAAGAGGGAAACTATGTCATATTCTCAAATTCACTGTCATGCGATTAAAAGTGGATCTTCAAGTCAACCTACGATCTTGAAGATTTCACAATTATATGACCGTAGATTTGATCAACAGATTGATATTGTCATGTTGGCATCAAAGAAAATACTGAAGCTAATGGCAGCGCCATCTGGCGCGGAATCTGGCTAGGGCAGCCCTGGATAATGAGGTTGATCCTGTTGAAATCCCGTAAAGCGATTTCAGATCTTGTTTCTGTGCTTATGTGAGAAAGCTATTTCAAATTCGGGCATAGACGATTAGATCACGAACATTTGCTGAAAAGGAACCAGCCTCAAGGTGTATTCCATGCACCGAAGATCTCGCACTGGCACATATTCTGACCGACTGTATGATTTCAAGATTTCAAAAGATTCTTTTTATCGAGCAGCTACTTTAGATCTTTTTAGTCGGGTAAAAGTAGATTCGATTTTAGGTTATTTGAGAGAAATCGGTTTGTTGTACATGTATAAATTTTAATCTATGTACGGTAAAACTGTTCTGTTGACCACGTTAAAATTGTTAGGCTGTTGACTTGTTTGTTGGCATACTTATACAAGAATTTTGTTTGATCGTCACTATATAGCTGAAATACTGCTGAGCGCGACGTTAAACCTTAATTCGCGGTCTCTCTCTATTTTCTCTACATGATATCGTCACTCTAATACTTCTCACTGGATTTTGGGGAGAAATAAAATTTCGGGAAGAAAAAAGGTCAGAAACAGTAGTCCATCATCTCAAGTCCACTTTCAGCATCGAACCTCACCCCACGGTATTGAAAAAAATCAAAGTGATTTTTGGCTAGACGCATCCTTATAGAGTGCGGGCCAGTCTGAACCATGTGAAGTTAATGTGGAAGAGGCACTCATAGCGAATCATGAAACTTGTCGAAAACCCCCAAAATTAGGAGGTAAGGGTAATATATGACAGTACATTTCCACTTCTACTGCTTTTTGTGTTACATGTAAGGTATCATTACGAAGGTATGTATATGGGCTGGCATCTGATGGCAAAGTTGCAGTACGATGGATTTCTGTCCTATAGGTGTTGCATTAAGAAACAGAATTTTCATTTCAGCAGCGGAAGTGCCAACTTCGAATATTTTAACGTAAAACAGTAGCTGGTTATACATGAGAAAAATCGATCCGAAATTAAGCATAATGCTCAAGTTAATAGGACGTACAAACGTGCAAATGTGCGTTTTTCTTTACTTTTGGGGGAAATTCTCATAGTGTTTTCCTAAATTCCTGAAAAAACACCTCGCAAACCAAATTCATTGTGATAATAATTTCGTTACTGTATCATAATGTTTCATTTGTGTTAATTTTATTTTGGTTCATGAAGTGTTTTTTGATAAAGATTGAAAAAACAATTCGTCGATTTTTTGCAACCTGAAACAAAGTGTTGCAATTCCAAATACTTGTCTGAAATATGCGATTACGCCAGTGGCCGTGTGGTAAGATAGTATGCTTCGTTAATTAAAAAGTTGACTTTTGTGAGTTCGATTCGTCTTTGACATGATTTCTTTTCGTGTTCATAAAAAATTGAGATATTTTCTTCGAATTGTGAACCATAATATAACTAAAATGTCCATATTGATAATTTAAATTATAGATAATATACATATATATTTTTTTTTCTATCATTTAGATAGTGATCGTATAACAGTATTTTCGTTATTTTGGGATAAAAAAATTCTAGTGCTGAATATACATATACTTATAATTCAAATGTGACAAAATTACTCGGCATGCGTCAGTGTGCGCGTTAGTTAACTGTTCTACGTTCAAGTCAACTTTCGTATTTTCTTATTTGTCAATTTTCACTCGGATCTATTATGCTGAAGCATCATGACCAGAGTAGCCGATTTATATAGTTTTTGAGTGATCGGCTGCTGTCAGCATGGTGTCACCTTTGAAAGGGTGAACATGATGCGAACCCTGTGTGAGGGTTTTACCATCAGCCCAAACAAGAAAACTATCGGCTTCACAACTTAATTGGGCTCAGGGTGGATGTGCGCATGATATAGATATTATTATACAGGTGTAGATTTGCCCACTATGTAGAGGGCCGTGCGACAGATCTGCTCGAGAAAACAGTGAACCAGCAACAACCAATGCTACGCCTCTGACTCACACAGCACAGGCTCGCACGACATAGATGTACCCGTAGACTGCGTTCTTCTTCCCTTTGCGATGGTTTTGCAAACAGAGGTGTAAACATGAAGTTTGTTCCACCTGAGGTCCGATTGGAAGTGTTTATTTGACAGGCGATTTTCTTGCCAAATGGGGTTATTTTTTGCACCAGTCATTTGATTGGAAGCCACTTGAGCAAAGGGCATAGCATTTACGGAAACAGTTTAAAGAATCAAAATGAAATAGTCAGATAAATGACGAGGACAACGATAAATTCCTTTGAAGCGCCCTAACCTCGAAACCGGTGGCATTTATTTTTAGACATGGGAATTCCGCCGTTTTGGGCAGCGTCAGAACTTCCACATAATAGAGGCTTGACAATAGACGGTCAGCGTTGCACCGCCCGCTATCTTACCGCAACTTGTCCTTTATTTTCGTTGGTCAAATCTCTTCTGTTATGCAGGGCAGTAGTTTATAACCTTGATTTCAGAATTAATATTAGGGGGTGTGTTCCGTGTTGTGACGTCACCGGTGTACACTGAAAAAGACACCAATATGAAAAAAATAGCAGCTGTAGATTTTCTACACACCTTGTGCAAGTTTTTTGTTACGAAATAATTTCTTCCCAAGATTGTTCACAGATCGAACTAATTTGAATAAAAATTAAGTTTAGGGGGGAGACGGTTACAATATCAGACGTGTACTGAAATCTACGGACCAGATATTGCGATAAAGATACCATTGCGAAGGTATGTGTATGGGCTATGGTCTACATGGTTCAGAAACATTTAATATTACGGACAGGTGTCAGTTATGTAGGCCAGTAGGTCACCATTAAGTCTACAAAGTCCAATTAATGATATGCGTTAATTTTGCTAGTTAATACGCAGATGAAATGACATCTGTGACTCTTGTACTGTTCTGCGGAATTGTGTTCCCTTCAGAAAAGTCATTATAATTTGTTAAGGATAATCCGTTGTATGAGTCAGAAGGTCACATCATCACTGAGTTTAAAATGAACTATGGTCCTTTAGGATCAAATGATTACCAGCTGGGGTGTCGGGTAAGGTGAGGATGTGGAGGGTTGCGGTATGGGAAAAGCGGGTTTCTCAATGTTAAAACGCACATTACTAGCATTTGATGTATCAACAAATTGTAGTGCTGAATTGGCTACAACGCCTTGACATACGGTTAATTACCGTGACCTACAATGTATGTCACAATGTATTACAAGCGTCTAGTCCGTCATTCATAATCCAGCCGTCGTCCATTAGAGAATATCCGCGTCCATAATCCAAAGACCTATTCCATTTTCCACATAACAGTATTAGCACCAAATTCAAAAAGACAATCATAGTATACATAAACATAGGGCTTGTTTCCTGCAAGAGAGAAGCGGTCAACAGTTTTCAATGATGCCGGCAAGACATCATGATGTTCCAGAAATATCAAATCCGTATCGCTGATCAGTATTCTTAATCCGTAATATTCGTTATAGAGTCGTCATCTAAAAAAAAGATGTATCTCAGTCACGCTTTGATTGTGACTGTTCATATGAGTACCATGAGGATCTTGAAGTACAAGGCCCCTAGCCCCGGGTTAAGCGAAATTAGACACAAGTTACGTCGCATTATATCCTATGATTCATGCAGTTAATTTTAATGGTCAAAAGTGGCAATGTTTATAACCGACTGTGCCAGTTGACATTCACACTTACAGTCAAATCGCTGCTAGGTTTACTATTATTGTAAAATCTATAGGAAATGTGCAGTATATTGCCAATGGGTATGTTTCGACTTGATAATAAGAGATTTTGTCAGGTTTAGTGTTTTGTATTCTGTGTTCCGCATGAAAATGGTGTCACGATGAACCTGTGACGTAGCGTCAACCAGAGTAATTGACAACAAACACTTGTTTACAAGAAAACAGAACATTTATATAGATCTTGAAACACGATATACATATACATGACGGCCGCGACTTTACAAAAACACTAATATTCACGAGACATATTACGAGACAGTCCGGTTCTCGCACACAAACACAGTTCAACGTTTTAATTCCCTCCGCATATAGCGAACTCCAGAACACAGCCTGTTATGCACACAATCCAATGGTACACGTTAATTCAATAGCAGGCCCAAACATTTTTAACCGGACACACAAAACAGGTTGTCTGAAATACACGAAGTCACTTTCAATACATAACTAGTATTGTTCCGTTATCATTATCAATTATTATTCAATAGCCATTAACAGTTACTCAATGTAGATGCGTACGTTCTTTTCATCGAAGAAAATACAGTTAATCGATTACGTTCACCGCTGATAAATATTAGAGACAATTATATAAAATAAACCTCAGTATGTTTTACACATTATGGCATAAACCTAATTACTCTTATACTCACGGTTTACAAGACCAAGCACATACACACTCAGTCTCCGAGGTGGATTCGTCCACATCCCGCTGGCTTTTGGAAGAGACAGACGATATACAAAATTTAAATTAAAGCTCAACAACTCACAACAGATTTTGCACACGACACAACAGAACCACAACCTGTTTGACCGGTTTGTACCGTTAACGCAAACAACGAATCCTATACGTTCTATGAAGCGGTAAAATTATGTATTAGCTTGGTCGTCATGTGTTACAATTCTATACTGCAACATTGTTTTAATAAGCCGAATATGCAGTTCCGTATGGATTATAATAATACAGGTTTCACAATCAACATATATCTTCCTACTAATATACAAATGATTCACAAACTCGGCATATGCAAAGCAGTTATACCTTCACATATTATCAGTATGTGAAGACTAAGTACCCGCCCGAACATGAAGAAGTCAATTCTAAAATCAGACTATCTTACGAATTGTCCCTTAGGGGGAGAAAGTGCATGTTGTTTTTAGTCTCGATATCTTCAATATATATACAAAACTTGAAAATTTTAATTTCCCTGCTTTATGCTAGAACTACGGCTGAGATAGTCCGCGCTTATGTTTTCAGATCCTCTGATTGCAGTCAAACGAACTCTATATAGCTATAAAGTTAATGCCCACCGCATCAACCGACCATTTGTCACTTTCGCCTGGTTGAGATATATTAACGGCTGGTGGTCTGTCTCAAGTATAAATTCTTGGTCATACAGATATGCCTGGAATTTTTGAATTCGTTCTTTCTCGATAGTGGAATAGCCTATCTCACGTGGCAATAACTTTTTGCTCACGTACGCAGTGGGAAATTTCTTGCCATTTTCCTCCTGTAGGAGAACCGCACCAATACCGGTGTCAGAGGCATCTGTTTGCAAAAAGAAGGATCTCTCGATATCAGGAAAACGCAGAATCGGTTAACTCGATAAATGCGCCTGCAACGCACTGAATGAGTTTTCTTGACTTTCACCCCATACAATTTTGTTAGGCTGCCCCTTCTTAGTCAAGTCTGTAAGTGGTACCGCGAGTGCGGAAAAATTTGGAATGAACTTCCGGTAATATCCCGCCAGGCCAAGAAATGACCGAACTTGTTTTTTCGTTTCCGTTCTGCACGAATCAAGAACGGTTTTAACTTTTCAGGATTTGGAGGAACACTCAAATTTCCCACAATCGGACCCAAGAAATCTAGACTGCCATATCCAAAGAAACATTTCGAAGAGCGAGCTGTCAATTTTGCCTAGCGTATTCTGGTCAGAACTCGCAGAACCGCTCGTTTGTGTTGCTCCCAAGTATCGGTATGAACGAGGATATCCTCAATATAGTTCGTGGCCTCTTCTATGTCGAGAAGCAACTTCCGCATCATGTGACTGAAGGATGCTGGGGCATTAACCAACCCAAAACGAATGACTCTAAACTGAAATAATCCTTTCGGTGAAAGGAGCGCGGTCTTTTCCTTTGAGCTTCCGTAGGTAGTTGCCAATAACCTTTGCTGAGGTCAATTTTTGTGAAGAACCGACCTTTCGTCAATCTAATAAATATTTCCTCCGTGCCAGGTATAGGTTCGGCATTGAATACAGTAATCCGTTTTAGGCGCTTGAAGTCCACACAAAAACGATTACTTCCGTCCGGTTTGTTGACAAGAACTATAAGAGCTGCATACGGTGATTCAGAAGGCTCAATATCCCCCAGCTGTAACATTTCCTTTACCTCATTCTGAAGTTTTTCGAACGGCAAATGGTAACGGATAGGGTTTTGAACGAACGGGAGTGTCTGTTGTCAACTTTATCTCGTGTTCCACTAAATTAGTTTTGCTTGGAATGTCGGTCAAAGTGTCACAAAACTCACCCAAAATCTGCTACATCTCCGCATTCTGTTCTGCCGACAAAGTGTCACAATTATGCACGTCAGTTACACACTCCTTATCGATTAAAAGGAATTGTACCAAATCGTCTGATGAAACTGAGACATTGTCGTCTATCGCCGCCGAATACACAGAATCCACGGCTCCAGAACAGAAGCAAACTTCCACATCCGGTTTCACACACGCTGAAATACATTCTCGAATATTATATTTCTTCAACAAATTTGCGTGATACATTTTGGTACGTTCGTGCATATCTAACGTGTAATCACAATTATCTACCGGTTCCACCACAGTGTATGGACCTTTCCATTGCATCAACAGTTCATTGTTATCAGTGGGTAGTAATACTATGGCTTTGTCACCAATTTTAATCTTCCGTGTTCTACTTCTACGCTCGTAGTGTCGTTTGTAGCGTTGCTTGGACTTTCGCAGTTCATCATGCGCGACTTTACACGTGTCTTCTAATCTCGACTTCAAATTTATGACGTACTGATATGTACTTTTGACTTCAGGATTCTCTATTTCCTGGGTCCAGATTTCCTTCAAAATGGACATCAGCCCTGTAACAGTTCGCCCATACAAAACTTCAAATGGAGAGAACCCTAAACTGTCCTGGGGAGACTCGCGATTCGCGAACAACAAAGGTGAAAGATAGCGATCCTAGTCTTTAGGCCGTTCCGCACACATTTTCCACAGAATGCTTTTCAACGTGCCATTGAATCTGTCAACTAGGCCATCGCGTGCTGAGTGATAATGGAGTAGTGGTGAGTCGTTTCACAGATAACAGTCTACTAACTTCATTACACCGTAAGTAAACTGAGAACCAAAGTCCTTCAGTATTTCACGCGAAACGCCGACTCGTGAGAAAATGTCAACTAGCGCCTCTGCCACGCGTTCGGCTCTATTCCCCTAAGGGCCACCGCTTCTAGATATTTCGTGGCGTAATCGACTAGAGTAAGTATGTAACGATTTTCATGCTCGGTTACTGGCTTCATAGGTCCAGCTTTATCGAGTGCAATACGATGGAAGGGAAACGTTCTCTGGCAGACATCACACGACCTACAGTAGCGTGTGACGTCACTTTGGATCCCAGGCCAACAAAAGTTAGTTAATACTTTTTGAGCTCTTTTTCCGCGAACCTAAATGCCCCCCGAGCATACTCTCTCGTGCAAAGACACAACTTTCCGTCGATGTTTCTCGGTACCACCAGTTGAGTAAAAACTTTTCCATGTTCAGTTTTGGATGACTGGTACTCCCTATATATCAGTCCATTACGCTTGAAAAATTTAACGGAGTTCTTTTGAGTCACAGGGGCCAGACCAGTGACAGCCAGTTCCCGAATTTTGGTTAGAGATTTGTTTTCCTGTTGATCAATTTTAAATTGTTCGGCAGTTACCTCGTACATTACCTGCGGTACATTTAAGGGCGTAATAGGTTTGGCCTGCATGCATCTGTTTTTGCTCACGAGTTTGTACAGTCTGAGCCAGTTCTACGTTCACCCTTGATTTCTTATCCCTCCAATTTGGGTCTGGATCATTAGCGATCCGCACGCCTTCGATGTTTCCTATAATTAAATCATATAGAGGCGACTCCATGCAAAGCGCATCCACTGATCCCGGTGTTCACACAAACTGTAGCTATCGGGACTTCCCTAACAGTTTCATCCATCAGAAAACATCGCCTAGTTTTATCCCCAATTTGTTACGGAGAAATGCAACCGCGTTTCACCACGACACCGCTACATCCCGTATCTCTCAAAACAGTTACTTTGTTGGACCCAATAAACCCTTCAGTCACAGCCATATTTTCACAACAACCTACAATGTCTTCGTCACAAAAATCTTCAAATTGATCGTTCAACATACTCGGCACTTGTGGATGTCTCTTCGACCTATCTGGCTGCTTACAAAACCGATGGATGTGCCCATATTTTAAGCATTTGTAACAGCGCTTATCAAAACTTTCGGGTGGGGCTGTATTCAGATTGTCCTAGTCCGAATTTCGTTTCAAATTTGGGTTAAAGTTACGTTTTTCCGGATTACTGGAACGATACGTACCAGCGCGCGCCTCCCTATACTGTTTAGCCAACGTTGCCATTTGGTCAACGCTACTTGGTATTCTTTCTTTCAAAAAGAGATCTAAGTCCTGGTTACATGAACCGATAAATTGTTCCCTTCACAATACATCTCTCAAGTCATCATATGACCGCTCCGCAACTTTATCCAACTCGACCCACCTATCAAAATAATTGCCTAATTTAGCAGGAAATTGGTTTCAGGTTTCAGTTCGATCCGGCTAACAAGTCCTAAACTTGTGACGAAACCCTTCTTCCGTCAGCTGAAATCTATGTAACAGGGCCTCCTTTAATTTATCAAAATTCAAAGCATCCTCACTAGGTAACCTAGCAAACACTTCCAATGCTTTACCTGTCCATAGGGCACTGAGATTAACAGACCAGTTTGCAACATGCCACTGTTTACTCTGCAAACCTTTCAAATCTATTTAAGTATGCATCTAAATCGTCTTTAGATTCATCAAACACAGGTAGTTTTGGCTTAGTCGCCTTAACAGTGTCATTCCCAAATGCTTTTGCACCCTTATCCAAGTGTTGACCTTTAATTTTCTCAGTTCAATTTGCTTTTCATAAAATTCCATCTTGGCATTCTTTTCTCTCTTCCTTTTCCAATTCTCTTATTCTAACTCTTTCGTCTCCATCACATTTTTTCTTTGCTTTCCCATCCCCAGAAAATCCATAGGGCTTTCTGTTTTAGACCTAATTTCTCCCCTTTGTCAAGCATTTTTTCATAATCTACATCCATTGCGCTATCAATTGGGGCATAAGGCACTACCAATAAAAACGTCATAGCCACTAAACAGAACGATGCGGATAGAAATATTTTGGAGATCATGGTATCGTACACAAAATATGCATTATTAAATAGGGTCTTGGGCAAAATGGTTTAATCATTATCAGAACAAGCAGTATAGTACACTAAAAAATACAATACAGACTATTCACAGTGTCAATTAATCTGGTATTGCTACAATTTGAACATTTTAAATTTTCGATTTTACACAAAATTTGGACAAGCCCCCAAAATGTCACGATGAACCTGTAGCGTCAACCAGACTAATTGACAACAAACATTTGTTTACAACATTTAACATTTATATAGATTTTCAAACACGATATACATATACATAACGGCCGCGACTTTGCAAAAACACTAATATTCACGAGACATATTACGAGACAGCCCGGTTGTCAAACACAAACACAGTTTTTTAACTTTTTAATTCCCCCCGGAGTTAGCGAACTGCTGAACACGGCCTGTTCTGCACACAGTCAAATGGTATACATTAATCAACGTAATGACCGGTCACGACCTGGAGCGTCTGTGCCGTATATCTAAACCCCATCCAGTGGTGAACAATAATTCAGGCCCCGTCCTGCACACAGTCCAGTGGCACCCATTAGCGTCGGTCACGGCCCGTAACGTCCGTGCCATACATCTGCATTAATTCAATAGCAGGCCCAAAAAGTTTTAACCGGACACACACAATAGTACGGAGCCGTAAAAGGGACATGGAAATAATTTTTTTCAACCCCTGAAATTTTTTTTCTTCTTCTTATTAAGTCGTTATAACGACTTAAAAAAAAAAAAAAAAAAATGGGGGCTGAAATTTTTTTTCTTCTTATTAAGTCGTTATAACGACTTAATAAAAAAAAAAAATGGGGCTGAAATTTTTTTCTCTTCTTATTAAGTCGTTATAACGACTTAATAAAAAAAAAAAATGGGTCCTGAAAATTTTTCTTTTCGTCTTATTAAGTCGTTATAACAACTTAATAAAAAAAAATAAAAAAATAGGGGCTATTTTTTTTTATTTATTTTTTTTTTTATTATGTCGTTATAACGACTTAATTGACCAATGAAATTGCAGCATTAAGTCGTTATAACGACTTATTAAGTCGTTATAACGACTTAATTGACCAATGAAATTCCGTCTTACTTCTGCAGCTTCTATTTTGTTAACTGACACCTCCCCGGTGAAACAGCGTTTAGATAGGCACTATCAAGGGCAGATCTACGGGGGGTGGGGTCAGGGGTCCCCCCCCCAATTAGACCTGTAAAAAAAATGAGAGAGAGATCAGCGAACCCTGGAATTTCACGTAGAAATAATATCTTGAAATTATATCTAAAATAAACGAATGTGGATTATGTAATCAGAGTATCTATTGATATATTATACAGACATCTATTTATGTGGTTTGTGAGCGTACTATATTTCGATGTTGAATATGAAAACATTATGGCTACGAGCGCTCCACGTGTGAAGTGTTAGTCCTGATTTGTATGTGTTTTACCAGAATGTCAAATGGGGGCATAAGGTCTGATACTTTTCAATTTCGATGCGTGCTTATGCGAAACAAAAGTGAAAGTTAATCTACATACATTATGTTCGATTTATTTTGTTTTGGTGCATTTTGACGGTATATTTTCTGTTTGTTTTGAATGAACATTAAACCGTTGCTCGATCTGGAGCTCAGTTCCCACTCTTATGTTTTTGATTGCATGGGTCTCTCCATTTTTCATAACTGGATGTAAAACTCCATAAGTTCAGTCTTGTTCAATCTATGAACGGCTCTCCCAGAAAGTGTCGAATTTACGCATGCAAACGCTGTGTTGTGGTGCATTATGATAGTAGGATTACGGCGTTTGTATCACATGTGTTATTCTCTGCGAAAATTATCAAAACTATAATCCAGTGTTTAGCCTCTCAACCCATCCCACCCCTCTCCCCCGGCTCCGCCGTGCCTGAATAGGTGTTAGTAAAATCCGTCTGCATTTCACATTTTTTCGCTTGGCTGTTTAGGAGTGGACTACAGCTATACCTATACAATTATCAGCATGTCTGACCCATTTTTAATTCTTTGAAGTGAGCCGCCATACCGCTCGAGCCAACGCTACAAGCTCCTCAATTATCTGTAATGTAATTTTGGCGATATTATCGGACCAACACAGAGAATCCATGTGAATTGGCAGGTTTGGGCATAGAGTCATAGGGTTGCCTTTTAGTCGGCAGACGCCGTCAACTTTTCCCACCTCTATAGCCTACATATCTCTCCACTTTATCCAAAGTTTATTACTTCAATGGCATTATCAGACTTCATACTGCATATCTAAACGCATCTTCTCTAGCCAAGTCGACGTACATCACGTTGCTCTGTAGTTGACTTGGCTGGTGAGGATGATCTAAACGCTGTTTCACCGGGGAGTTGTCAGTTAACAAAATAAAAGCTGCAGAAGTAAGACGGAATTTCATTGGTCAATTAAGTCGTTATAACGACTTAATAAGTCGTTATAACGACTTAATGCTGCAATTTCATTGGTCAATTAAGTCGTTATAACGACATAATAAAAAAAAAAAAAAAAAAAAAAAAAAATAGCCCCTATTTTTTTTTTTTTTTTTTTTTATTAAGTCGTTATAACGACTTAATAAGAAGAAAAAAAAAATTTCAGCCCCCATTTTTTTTTTTTTTTTTTTTATTAAGTCGTTATAACGACTTAATAAGAAGAAGAAAAAAAATTTCAGCCCCCATTTTTTTTTTTTTTTTTTTTTTAAGTCGTTATAACGACTTAATAAGAAGGAAAAAAAAAATTTCAGGGGTTGAAAAAAATAATTTCCATGTCCCTTTTACGGCTCCGTACAATAGGTTGTGTACACGGAATAAATACACGGAATAATCGCTTTCAATACATAACTAGTATTGTTCCGTTATCATTATCAATTATTATTCAAAAGTCATTAACAGTGACTCAATGCAAATGCGTACGTTCTTTTCATCGAAGAAAATACAGTTAATACAAATGAATGTAGATAACGTTCACCGCTGATAAATATTACAGACAATTATATACAATAACCTCCGTATGTTTTGCACATTTTGGCGAAAACCTAATTACTCTTATACTCACGGTTTACAAGACCAAGCACATAAAAACTCTCCGAGGTGGAGTCATCCACACCCCGCTGGCTTTTGGAAGAGACAGACGATATGCGGAATTAAAACACAGCTCAACTCACAATAGATTTTGCACACGACACAACCACAACCTGTTTGACCGGTTTGTACCGTTAACGCAAACAACGAATCATATACGTTCTATGATGCGATAAATTTATGTATTAGCTTGGTCTTCACGTGTTACAATTCTATATTGCAACATTGTTTTAATAAGCAGAATATGCAGTTATGTATGGCTTATAATAATACATGTTCCACAATCAAAATATATCTTCCTACTAATACACAAATGATCCACAAACTCGGTATATGCAAATCATGCATATACCTTCACATGGTATCAGTATGTGGAGACTAAGTACCCGACCGGACATGAAGAACTCAATTCTAAATATCGTATGGCAAAAGTGAAATTTGTGAAGGTCCCTTGCATACATTTGTTTAGTGGGTGATACGATTAATACATGGTTGCATTGAAGGCAAATGTCGGCTCTTTAGCAAGACGCTATTTCACATAAACAACCAGTAGATAGATTAACCTATTAGTCGGGGCTGTTAGGGCATAAAAGGGACTGTTTGGTTCAGATTCTTCCAAAAGCAGCAAATTTGGCCCATATGTCGCCCATACCATACCTTTTCGATTTTTGACGGGCGCCAAGGTAGTCGCCCCCTGGGGCCGCCATATTGGCGAAATTCATTATGGCCGCCACCCGGGTTAGAGGTCAGTCAATAAAATGGCTAGAATCATGAATAATACAACTTTTTAGTGGTTATCGGAGTCGGTAAATCTGATTCTGATCTTATTTCAACGATTTGAGGTCAAGGTCACCCTGAAGGTCATTTTTGGGTCAAATTCGTCATTTTTAATGGTTTTTAGTCGAGATATACAAACTAACTCATTTTATCGATTTTCGGGGTTGAGTAACCCGAATCTGGCCATATTTTGACAATTTGAGGCAATATTGCATGTGAGGTTCATGACAGATGTCCCCCGAAACAGAGGTCAGCCGGAGGTCAATTATAGGAAACATCAAAAGGGCTAGAATCACAAATAATACCATAGGGCTTTGCGGCATCGGAGAATTGGATTCTGACCATATTTTGACGATTTGAGGTCATGGTCACCTCATTTGAGAATTAAAGGTCAAAGATCAACAGTTGCTACTAAAAACAATCGAAAGAAGATTATTCAGGAACAAATGTTACTAAAATACTTCGGAGATGACATTTGCTGACAAAATGCTATAACTATGCCGCTACGTGCATTTAAATGTTCAAAATACAAAACAAAGACCGCTTAAGCAACAGTATACCAATGATTACTTTTACTACCTATGCATTCTGGCTTGCGCTCTATGATGCCAGCAATAAATAATACTTGTCATCATCGCCCAAGTTATTAACGCACCCGCCTTCGCATTGCAGAGGGTCATGTGTCGGACATCGGCACAGTTGCATTTGCACCTTCCCGTGCATGCCTTGAGTCAGCCTCAGTGCATGAGAATGGCATATGCCATAGAAGTGTCGCTGAGAGTGGTCCATAGCGGTTGCCATGTACTGGTGCAATCTTTGTGCCAGCTCCACTCACTGAAGTCAGGGATTCCCTGCTGGAGTGAAGCGACTCCAGTAGAAACTGGCAGCGCTTGCAGCAGCGCTCGCTTCACATGCTACAAAAGCGCAGCTTGGGAGGTGGGATGTTTTCCAGCGATCTGGTTGCAGTAGTGAAGAGGTGATGCTTGGCCTCATTGACACCGGCTGCATCACATCCCTTGCTGTACATGAGTACGATGAAGCGTTCTATAAGCTCCATATGCAAGGACTCGAGAGTGTCAGGATCATCGTGAGAGCAACTAGTGTGTCGGTGGGGTCCGATATACGCCCAGGCGGTCTTTTTGCCACATCCAAGAAACTGTGAAGTCGTCTTGCACCCCGTTAAGCTATGAAAGAGAGGTAGTGCCACGGACTTTGACGGATCAAGATCGGAACAGATGGTTTGGACTGGAATGCCACAATACTTTTTCCTGAACCCCTAAAATCCCGAAGTATGAATGGATCAGCGGCTTCTTAAAAGATGTTAACAAAAAGGAGCCGTTCTCATTCATCAGCACACAGATGTCCAAGACTGACATGAGCGGAAAGCTCCTTCTGTGTACCCGTTTTGAGTCCGTGTTCTTCAACAGGCGTTATGACCTCACAATACTTCAACCGTGCAACCATTCCGAGGCGGACACTAGGGTCCTCCTGCATCTAGCACATGCCACGGAGAAGGGTCATACAACAACCTATGTTCGCACGATGGACAGCGATGTCCGGTCTTTGAAGACCCTCGGTCTATCGGAACTCTTGGTGGACTTCGGTACTGGAAAGAAATATTGTGACATTCAGTCCATACCGTTTGTTCCGATCTCGGTCCGTCAAATCCTTGGCACTACCCCTCTTCCACAGCCTTACTGGGTGCGACCCGACTTCACAGTTCCTTGATAGCGCAAGCCAGAAGGTATAGATACCAATAATCATTGGTTTATTGTTGCTAAGGCGGTCTTCGTATTGTATTTCGAACATTTAAATACACATAGCGGCGTAGCGGCATAGTTATAGCATTTTGTCAGCAGATGTCATCTCCGGAGTATTGTAATATAATTTGTTCCTGAATACTCTTCGTTCGATTGTTCTTAGTGGTAACTGTTGATCTTTGACCTTTGACCCCAAAATGGGTTGACGTCAAATCTTCAAAATAGGATCAGAATCGGAGAATGCCACAAACCTCTATGGTATTATTTGTGGTTCTTTTGGTGTTATACCTACAATTGATCTCTGGTTCGGATGACCTCTATCGCGACTCTCAAATGAAATATTGCCCCGAATCGCCAAAATAAGGCCAGATTCGGGTTACTCAACCCTGGAAACCAATAGAATGAGGCAGTTTATATATCTTGCCCCAAAACCACTGATAATGGCGAATTTGTCCCCAAAATGTCCTTTAGGGTGACCTTAAAGGTTACCTTGACCTAAAATCGTTGAAATAAGATCACAATCAGATTCTCCGACCCCAAAAACCACTAAAAAGTGCTATTATTCACATTTCTAGCCCTTTTAGTTATTCAACTATAACCAGGATGGCGACCATATTGAATTTCGCCGAATGTGGCGGCCCTAGGGGGCGCCCGTCTTGGCGCCCGTCAAAAATCGAAATAGTATGGTATGGGCGACATATGGGCCAAATTTGGTGCTTTTGGAAGATTGTGAACCAAAATATCCCTAACAGCCCCCACTATATCTAGAAATGGACTGACTGTGTTTTTGACTGTTCCTTTTTCTGGGCGGTGTTACGACAAGTTACAATTCTGTACATGACTAATTATGGGAAGGTTGATTTTCTGTATATCATTTGTTATGATGTATTGCTGTCGAGCCACCTGAAGGTACGAGTGACAATGACTCCCAGAGTTAGAGCCTCTTTGATGGCTTTTTCGCTGACCTGAACGTAAATGTCAGAGTGACATCCTGGATTGTCATCGTCACCTCCTGGGAATATCCAGTCACTTGTTCCTTCTAAGTTAGTCGATTTGACAATCATGCAACTGCTTTAGCATGTTTAGAGAAGATTTCTTGGAAACGAAAGCATAATCAACTGGATCAACCCATCATCTTTCCTTCTGTCAGCCGATACATATACACATTAGATCCTGAAGACATGGCCTGTGACGAAGTCTTTCATGATATATTGACTCATTGGTTATCAAGTTGTTCTGGATGGATTGTAAGAGGATTCGGTCAAGGGTCTGTCATGTGATGGTATCCATATACGCGTGAGTTATGATGTCCATACGTCAGGGATATAAAGTCGCAGAATGATGGTGTGTTATCGGGCAATGAATTTAGTGATCAACACGTTCTATGTACATTCATGTAGGCCATTATATAAATTAGGTGATGATAATCGGAGAATTATTAATTCAAGGGATCACTTGGAATAGGGCCTCAGTGTCCAGGGCTGTGCAGCTCATATGCAACATCTTTATTGTAGCATGTACGCCATCAAAACTAGGGAGATCAAATGTGGGGCAGGGGGTTCAATAATTTCAGAAGAAAAGATATAGTAAACAGCAGATCTAGTTCAAGTATATAGATGTAATTTTGACAATTTTTCAGAGAAAATGACATTAGTATTGTTATCCGAAAGGAAACTGACAAGCTGTGATATATTTTCTTTCAACCTATGACAATCACAGGCAATAGTTCCATCAACTTATATAGATATAACTCTATTATCTCAAGCACATAACAAGTGCCAGGTCTGACGCTTAACCCGGGGCTAGGGGCCGTATGAACCCATGTACTTCAAGATCCTCATGGTACTCATATGAACAGTCACAATCAAAGCGTGACTGAGATACAACATTCTTTAGATGACGACTTTACAGCGAATATTATGGATTAAGAATACTGATCAGCGATACGGATTTGATATTTTTGGAACATCATGATGTCTTGCCAGCATCATTGAAAACTGTTGACCACTTCTCTCTTGGAATATGGAATAGGTCTTTGGATTATGGACGCGGATATTCTCTAATGGACGACGGCTGAATTATGAATGGCGGACCAGACGCTTGTAATTCAATAATGTTTGTAGCTTGTTAAAAAAATGCATCCTTGCCAACCAGGAGAGAGAGAAAAATTAGAGCCAACGTCGCGTTCAGCAATAGTTCAGATATATAACGATAATCTGCCGTTATGATCTATCTCAATTGTTTGTAAGACAAATATTGATGAAGAAGAACAATTATGCAGATCCTAATATATTATTTAGTTATCAAACAAATAATACTTTGAATTATAGGCAAACGTGACGGCATAACTTATCATGTTTCATTTTACATTCTGGTTCACGTTAACATATTATTACTGGAAGTGACTTCTCATACATTTAGTTGATGTCTTTTACTGTTATTCCTCGTGAACACTGCCATAAGTTGAGGAATATTTCACAGCACTCAATCCGAATAACAGTCTTCGACAATGTTATTTTCAAAGGTCTGGGTTTGATGAGTTTGCACAGCTCAGTCCTTTGCATTTTCCACACACACTTGAACAGTCCAGGCCATGATCATTACAGGCGCATCTGCTTCAGCTGCAATCATTCTTGCAGTTCCACCTGATAACCTCAAGTAGCGCAATGAAGCTGGTGGCAGATCAGTTTTCACAGAGAGAACCCGATTGAATTGTCCACTCCCATTTTTCTGGCTGCAATGAATGGTCTTCCCCTTAAGTCAATTATTTCGTCTGGGTTACTATTGTATAAACACATAAGCGTGTTCTATGCTGCTGCAATAAATGATCTTCGTCGGGATTCCCACGACCTGGATGAACACTTCACCTTGTTGGCGAAATAGCTCAGTGATAGTTGTCTTCTTCAAGGCAGCACCTTTGCCAATACCATATGGTTTGAATACTGTGTCACAGCCCAGAGTGGCATGCACAAGCAACATATTTTTACACACTTGCGTCCCCAGCACAGCCTTTGTCTTCTTGACATTCCAAACTCTCCTGCCCCGCTAGTGACATGGTCATTCAGTCAAAGAAAGACGAATTCCTAACGTCAACAAGCAGCAGTTCATTACTCTTATGAGTTAGCAGTTGGAAAGGGCGGGATGTTTCATAAACATATGTTTTTATTGTAAAAGCAGCCGTTTAATCGACTGAAAGCATCAAAACTTGGTTGGTGATGATATTGATCCGTTAGTTCTGCTCTGTTTTTATGCAGACATGGAAGACAATGACTTCTACTTTCAGCCAGAGTCAAAAGAGAATGCAAGGAAACAGATATTTTGGAATGTAAGTCTGCACAAATATGCTGTTTGTGCATGCCATTCAGGGCTGTCACACAGTATACAGGACCATATGGCATTGGCAAATGTGCGGCCATAAGGAAAACAACTCTCTATGAGCTATTTCGCCAAAAAGTTGAAGTGTTCAACCAGGCCATTGAGAGTCCCGATGGAGGTTATCTGTTGCAGGTGCTTGTGTGTTTATACAATGGTAACCCTGACGAAGCAGTTGGCTCCCTGAGATACAAGCGTTTCTGTGACAAAAATGAACCATATATGTGCAGGTACAAAACCTTCCACCAACATCAGCATCAGCTAAGTATCAAGGTTCGCGTATTTAGAGTGGAAAGGGGAATTACAAGCATCTAGGCCGTCATTCATAATTCAGCCGTCGTCCATGAGAGAATATCCGCGTCCATAATCCAAAGACCTATTCCATAATCCATATAACAGTATTAGCACCAAATTCAAAAAGACAATCGTAGTATACATAAACATAGGCTTGTTTCCTGCAAGAGAGAAGCGGTCAACAGTTTTCAATGATGCCGGCAAGACATCATGATGTTCCGAAAATATCAAATCCGTATCACTGATCAGTATTCTTAATCCATAATATTCGTTGTAAAGTCGTCATCTAAAGAATGATGTATCTCAGTCACGCTTTGATTGTGACTGTTCATATGAGTATCATGAGGATCTTGAAGTACATGGGTTCATACGGCCCCTAGCCCCGGGTTAAGCGGAATTAGACACAAGTTACGAAACGTAGCGCCATAGATCTTGCACGCTACGTTCGTATTTTGCTACCAGCATGCGATATGTATCGCCAAATTTGAGAAACTTTGAGTGGAGGCGTTTGAAGGAATAGTCCTGTTTTATGTTTCTGCAACAATGTTTTGTGACGTTGATTAAAATCGTCACATTTAACACAGGATCTAGCAAATGCTACTAAGCGAGATATGTATACGCCATATGCAGGTCCCACTGGGATATTACTGTCCAGAAAGGGATAGTTTACGATGTCGAAATTGTAATCATCTCTTTTGTCATAAAGTCGACGAGAGAGAATGCCCGCTTCATTTTTATAGAGATATAGATCTAAATATGATGTGCCTGTAGGGCTATCTGTAGTTTCCTTCAAATCCAGTGAAGGTGGATATATATCCTTCACTGCGTCATTTATATAGCGATTATCCACAGCGAGAAGATCGTCTATATAGCGTTTGGTGAATGAGAAGGAACGGGCTTTGAATGGATCGGTTTTTGAAAGCGCCTGCATATAGTTATATTCATAAAAGAACAGATACAGGTCAGCCAACGGGGGTGCACAATTAGTACCCATTGGAATACCTATATGCTGCTGATATATTGTGTTGCCAAATTTCGCATAGATAGACCAGAAGACCATCCATTGCAGCCATAAGAATGAGGGTGGACAGCTTCTCTCTGTGAAAACTGAACTGCCACCAGTTCCATTGGCACTCTTTGAGGTTATCAGGAGCAACTGCAAGAAAGATTGCAGCTGAAGAAGATGCATCTGTAGGAGCTTGGCCTATATTGTTGAAAATGTAAAATGAAACATGGTAAATGGCACGGTAGAGCGTCAAGTTCGCCTATAATCTAGATTACTATTTGTTTGATAATTAGATGATATCTTAGGATCTGCATAATTATTATTTTTTTGGCAAAACATATATCTGACACACAATTGTGATAGATCATTAATGGTTTGCAGAGCTTTATTTTTCAACAAGGCTCATGTTGTGATAATAGAGAGATATCTCCATGAGTTGGGTTGTGAAAATATTGTCTGTGACAGTTATCGGTTTAAGGAAAATATATCACAGATTGTTATTTCTTTTATTTTGGGAGAGAATTCCTCTTTCAGATGATTATGCTAATGGCAACAATTTTAACTGATTGAATATTACCATGTATAATTCATATAGCCTGATGCTGAACTATCAGTTTGCTATCTACGCTTATGAGCAAATCCACCGGGAACACAAATGGTTTCACCACCATGGAATATTGTACCCTAGATCATGTATTAATTGGATTTGTGGATGATAGACTGACCTTATTCACGAAAAAAACAATATTGTACTTTGCAAATATGAGGCATAGTGGCCTATTATGTATTATAAAAGGGCGTATCATTGTTTCCAAAAAAGTCATATCTCCACCAAATCGATTTTGATAGACTTTTAGTATGTTGTTCTGGGGACCTATTAGAAATGCATACCAGTGAAAAAAAATTCTGTTTCAATTTTTTTTGAGTCCAGCTAAAAAAAACAGATATATTGCCTGGACTGTCATGAAAATGGTAAAAAGTTCAGATTTAAAAGGCCCATACATCCGCCATTTTGAATTTCTCCATAAATATTTTCGTGCAAGGGTATTGTTTTAGGCTGAGTAAAATCCTGATACGACAACGAATGGAATGAATGTAAGTAAAAACCCATTTCTTCCACGCTCAGTACCAAGTATAAGAGACAGGTAAACACTGAAATTTCGCGAAAAATACTTCAAATTTCAACTTAAGTTTAAGATATTTCCCATGCATATCTGTTTGTAGACTTTTGGTATGTTATTCTAGAGACCTTTCGGAAATGCACTGCAGCAAGAACAAGTCTGTTGCAATTTGTGGTGGGTCAGACCTCAATTTGATTGGACTATTAAGCGCTGGTTAAAAAACACACAACCTTAACAATTGTGCCTTATTTGTAACATCCGAGGCAGTTGCGATGGCAGAATATTATGGAATATGTTATGCCTTTCCATGCCACGTGCCTCATGTTCACCTAAGAGTGATGCTGTGACCTTTTGACCTATTCAATGGATTATACTTAATAAATCTTGTCACGTGAAAACAATTCCACGGGACAGTATATGAGCCACAGGTGTCCTTTCACTGGCCTACATAACAGACGGGTTTTGACCAATTAACCCTATCTGGCATGGGCTTTTTGGGACGTATCCTGGCCTGGGGGGGGGGGCAAAATGCCCCCCTCCACTAATTATTTTTCTTATCCCTTGAACTAGGGAGCTGAAACTTAACACGCTATACCCTTGGGTCAAGATCTACCAGAAAATGTAAAAAAAAAAATCAAAGATGGCCGCTCTGATGACGTCACAGTTTTCAAAAACGTGTGGAGTTTTCGGTCCGATTTTCCGAATTTTTTATTTATGCAATTTCTCCACAAAAACTGCATGATAAATCAGTAAATATTAATGTGATGTGAAATAAAATAGTTTTGCCAACTTTTCGTCGCGGAATAGCAGAAATTTTGAAGAAATATGACAAAAACATCACTTTTCTGGTACCCCACGTGGCCGCCATCTTGATAGCCCATCCACATATGGATAGGTGATAGCCCATCCACATACGTTCCTATAGGTGATAGCCCATCCACATACCTTCATAATGTTACCTTTCATGTAACATAAAAAGCAGCAGAAGTGGAAATATGTTGTCATATGTTACCCATATCCCTTAATTTTCGGGTTTTTTGACAAGTTCCCTGATCCGCTATAATTGTCTCAAACACACTACCTACCCATAATTCAGACGGGCCCCGTACCCTAGACAAATGCGCCTATATCAGGATTAATGAAAAAAATCACCAAGAAAATTTTCTATACCGCCCGATGAGGTTCATCGAAAATTAAGCACTCCATCTGTTTGCGATGATAAACTATACTGGAAGCAATAAAATTGAACTAACTGGGTTTATATATATTGTATTTAATGTTGACTCACTTCCTGATTGTCCATCTTCATGATTTTTTTAAATTCTATTTCCGATGAGCTGAACATGCACCAGGCGACAGATAGAAGTATACAGATGTATATGATTTTTCACTTTATCCATTTTTTGCATTTCTCATGCAAGTTAGCTAATTTACTTCAGCTTCAGTGATGTTAATTATTTCGGTTTTGTGTTTTGGTCTTAGATGTCGAAAGCCTAGCTTTGTTTGAGAGCAACAACACGTCACGGTAGAGCTTGGTACCCTGTTATTCAAAACAGTCAGGCTACTGGAAATTGTGTTTTGTTATTGTATTGTTCATACATGTAGTATCGGTCTGATAGCTTGTCACGCGTATCAAGACGACTCACGTTACTTAGTTTTGTATGTTTACCTCCGTCGATCAGACGGAGGTCTAGGAGAGCAACGTGAAATCTCCCGCCAAATAATTGTCATATGGGGAACCCACGACTCATAGGATTTCCAATAGGGATTGTCATGGTTCCCGACGAAATTTTGACTTCCTGTTTGGACACAATTGAAAAATGGGGTTCCCCATTGCAATGCATTTCAATGGGCCTTGCTTCTGTAGTCGGGTTCCACTTCCCTTTGTGCGCACGAGAATTACCTAAAATGCAAACCGAGCACGTGTTCGGAAAGAAATTCGTCCACTGGCAAACAACATGTCGGCTGTTAGGAGGCCCATCAATTCTTTAGCACACACCAGGGATTCATACACGTCGTCTATAGGGGGCCGAACGGCCAAATTGAGTAAAAAACTCAATTTTCAGCTGTGTTTATTCAATTTTTGTTGCTTTTGAAGGAAAATGTTCAATATTTTGAGAAAATTCAATTCGAATTTGCTTTAAAAACCGATTACGAATTGAGTTTTCTCCCCTGTTTGGAGACGGACGTCTGTGTAACAACAACACATTTCAGTCGAACTTGGACGAGAAAAGCCGACCGGTGGTGTTTTAGAACGGGATTTTCAGTAACATTCGGGTGAACTCAGAAAACAATTTAAACAATTTCAAATAGGAACCCCAAACGACAAAGTCGTCGCTTTAACTTCGAGCCACCTTGAACCGTGTTGTTCTTCACTCTGTGGAGTAGTAGTCCTGCTGTGCAACCAAGGAAAGGTTCAGCTTATTGGCATACGGCTTGCATACGGCCAACGTATACTGTACGTTAGCAAGCGCGACAGAGTAGTCCCCCCTCATGTGTTGCATGTGTTGGAAAGCTTTCACTTTCCACAGTGTATATACGGTATGTACAATTTTATAGCGGTTATATTTTCCCAACGAAGTTCCGATCAAATGATTATCAATCGAGGGCAAGAACTTAGAAAAGTCGTCTAGTTAGCTTGTAATCAGCTACGTGATAACACACTTATATGGTCGCCCGATTTAGTGATTTCTCGGGCTTATTTTCGTAACAACAACAACAAAAACAACAACAACAAATGCTTGTTTTTTCAAAGTTATTACGTAGTTTATTCGTGATAATGCGTTTGGGTAGAAAAGAAAATGTTTCGCTAGACATTTTCCCAATGTCACTTAATATATCATTAAATTGTCAGACGAACTTTCTTTAAGAAATTGGTCAAACCTCATGACTTCATCAGTGTAACAGCTGACAAGTTACATTAGGCGTCTTGCATCATGCTAATAGGTGCGCGTTTCAGTGACTGATTGTAGTGTTCTGTTAATATCCCAAAACAGAAGGAAATACTCTTATTAGAAAGATTGACTCTATATATTCTACATATCATTTTATATATATATAAATATTGAATATAAGTATTCATTCAAAAGTTGATTTTCATAATCTATAATAATAAAAGCAAAACAATTTAAACAATTTTAAAACTATACTTAAAATTAATGTATGGATCATTAAAAACAATCCCCAGCTAAATAGCTTACCAAACACCTGTGTAGGTATTTACGCAGAAATAGCATAGGGATGCTAAAATCTAAAAATATTCAATTTGATTTCGAAGAAGGGTCGCTAAAATTTAAATAAATTCAATATTTTGCCGCGGGTAGCTATGCAAATGACTTCTATAAACCCCTGCACACGTACTTCAAACTATTCCTTTGTTCCGTTTTGAGTGAATAATTCAAATTCAAGTCGGACACAACAGAATCGATGGCCCTCCTAACAGCCGACATGTTGTTTGCCAGTGGACGAATTTCTTTCCGAACACGTGCGCGGTTTGCATTTTGAGTAATCCTCGTGCGCGGAAAGGAAAGAAAGATGGCGTGAAGCGAGCAGGAAGAACGTTTTGATATGTGCCGAGCACAGGCAGCAGTCCTTGGTGGGTTAGGGGAGAGAAAAGGGTGGGGGGGTCTCTATAGATATACTTAGACCCAATATGGCCTCCAGCGCCACCCCATGTATACATCTCGCAATATTTGTCCTCCGATATACAAGGACTGCTACCTGTGGTGCCGAGAAACAAAAACAATCCCGAGTCACTTTTCTACCCTCTGTGCTTTCGTGAGCAGATTGTGTGTGCATATGGATAAGTTGATGAAATAAGGTACGTATTTATTCATGTATTTGGGTCGAATTTCATGAGTTGAATTTTGCTGTTTGTCGTGCGCCGGCATCATTGAAAACTGTTGACCGCTTCTCTCTTGCACCACATGATATTGGATATCAGCTGATTCCTCACGAAATGAACATTACGCATGTAATGAGCACATGCGGGGTGATACATGTGTCAATCGGTCAGACATTTCTAAGGATGCCAAGTTCTAACTTAAAACAACCATTGCAGACTTCATTCCTTCACTCAGAAAAATTGGATCTAACTTTTACAAAACCTGCAGCTCACAATAGCTCCTGGATCTACAACAGATAAATGAAGGGACCTATTTTATTCGTGCTATGGCAAAAATAGCATGTAGAATGGGATTGTGTGGAAAATATCAGATTCATGGAAGTTGAAGTCCTGCAGCATGCTCCACAAATATCATCAAAGGTCATAAAACTTTCTGCTCTGCTCGTTTGGTGAATGAGAAGGAACGGGCTTTGAATGGATCGGTTTTTGAAAGCGCCTGCATTTAGGTATATTCATAAAAGAACAGATACAGGTCAGCCAACGGGGGTGCACAATTAGTACCCATTGGAATACCTATATGCTGCTGATATATTGTGTTGCCAAATTTCGCATAGATAGACCAGAAGACCATCCATTGCAGCCATAAGAATGAGGGTGGACAGCTTCTCTCTGTGAAAACTGAACTGCCACCAGTTCCATTGGCACTCTTTGAGGTTATCAGGAGCAACTGCAAGAAAGATTGCAGCTGAAGAAGATGCATCTGTAGGAGCTTGGCCTATATTGTTGAAAATGTAAAATGAAACATGGTAAATGGCACGGTAGAGCATCAAGTTCGCCTATAATCTAGATTACTATTTGTTTGATAATTAGATGATATCTTAGGATCTGCATAATTATTATTTTTTTGGCAAAACATATATCTGACACACAATTGTGATAGATCATTAATGGTTTGCAGAGCTCTATTTTCCAACAAGGCTCATGTTGTGATAATAGAGAGATATCTCCATGAGTTGGGTTGTGAAAATATTGTCTGTGACAGTTATCGGTTCAAGGGAAATATATCACAGATTGTCATTTCTTTTATTTTGGGAGAGAATTCCTCTTTCAGATGATTATGCTAATGGCAACAATTTTAACTGACTGAATATTACCATGTATAATTCATATAGCCTGATGCTGAACTATCAGTTTGCTATCTACGCTTATGAGCAAATCCACCGGGAACACAAATGGTTTCACCACCATGGAATATTGTACCCTAGATCATGTATTAATTGGATTTGTGGATGATAGACTGACCTTATTCACGAAAAAAACAATATTCTACTTTCCATATATGAGGCATAGTGGCCTATTATGTATTATAAAAGGGCGTATCATTGTTTCCAAAAAAGTCGTATCTCCACCAAATCGATTTTGATAGACTTTTAGTATGTTGTTCTGGGGACCTATTAGAAATGCATACCAGTGAAAAAAAATTCTGTTTCAATTTTTTTTGAGTCCAGCTAAAAAAACCAGATATATTGCCTGGACTGTCATGAAAATGGTAAAAAGTTCAGATTTAAAAGGCCCATACATCCGCCATTTTGAATTTCTCCATCAATATTTTCGTGCAAGGGTATTGTTTTAGGCTGAGTAAAATCCTGATACGACAACGAATGGAATGAATGTAAGTAAACACCCATTTCTTCCACGCTCAGTACCAAGTATAAGAGACAGGTAAACACTGAAATTTCGCGAAAAATACTTCAAATTTCAACTTAAATTTAAGATATTTCCCATGCATATCTGTTTGTAGACTTTTGGTATATTATTCTAGAGACCTTTCGGAAATGCACTGCAGCAAGAACAAGTCTGTTGCAATTTGTGGTGGGTCAGACCTCAATTTGATTGGACTATTAAGCGCTCGTTAAAAAACACACAACCTTAACAATTGTGCCTTATTTGTAACATCCGAGGCAGTTGCGATGGCAGAATATTATGGAATATGTTATGCCTTTCCATGCCACGTGCCTCATGTTCACCTAAGAGTGATGCTGTGACCTTTTGACCTATTCAATGGATTATACTTAATAAATCTTGTCACGTGAAAACAATTCCACGGGACAGTATATGAGCCACAGGTGTCCTTTCACTGGCCTACATAACAGACGGGTTTTGACCAATTAACCCTATCTGGCATGGGCTTTTTGGGACGTATCCTGGGCTGGGGGGGGGGGCAAAATGCCCCCCTCCACTAATTATTTTTCTTATCCCTTGAACTAGGGAGCTGAAACTTAACACGCTATACCCTTGGGTCAAGATCTACCAGAAAATGTAAAAAAAAAAATCAAAGATGGCCGCTCTGATGACGTCACAGTTTTCAAAAACGTGTGGAGTTTTCGGTCCGATTTTCCGAATTTTTTATTTATGCAATTTCTCCACAAAAACTGCATGATAAATCAGTAAATATTAATGTGATGTGAAATAAAATAGTTTTTGCCAACTTTTCGTCGCGGAAAAGCAGAAATTTTGAAGAAATATGACAAAAACATCACTTTTCTGGTACCCCACGTGGCCGCCATCTTGATAGCCCATCCACATACATGTATGGATAGGTGATAGCCCATCCTCATACCTTCATAATGTTACCTTTCATGTAACATAAAAAGCAGCAGAAGTGGAAATATGTTGTCATATGTTACCCATATCCCTTAATTTTCGGGGTTTTTGACAAGTTCCCTGATCCGCTATAATTGTCTCAAACAAAACACTACCTACCCATAATTCAGACGGGCTCCGTACCCTAGACAAATGCGCCTATATCAGGATTAATGAAAAAAATCACCAAGAAAATTTTTTATACCGCCAGATGAGGTTCATCGAAAATTAAGCCCTCCATCTGTTTGCGATGATGAACTATACTGGAAGCAATAAAAGTGAACTAACTGGGTTTATATATACTGTATTTAATGTTGACTTCCTGATTGTCCATCTTCATGATTTTTTTAAATTCTATTCCCGATGAGCTGAACATGCACCAGGCGACAGATAGAAGTATACAGATGTATATGATTTTTCACTTTATCCATTTTTTGCATTTCTCATGCAAGTTAGCTAATTTACTTCAACTTCAGTGATGTTAATTATTTCGGTTTTGTGTTTTGGTCTTAGATGTCGAAAGCCTAGCTTTGTTTGAGAGCGACAACACG
The DNA here is from genome assembly GCA_036873755.1 of Hanleya hanleyi. Classification (NCBI taxonomy): domain Eukaryota; kingdom Metazoa; phylum Mollusca; class Polyplacophora; order Lepidopleurida; family Hanleyidae; genus Hanleya; species Hanleya hanleyi. The sequence goes on from JAVTVY010008958.1 coordinate 29,415, forward strand.
TCACGGTAGAGCTTGGTACCCTGTTATTCAAAACAGTCAGGCTACTGGAAATTGTGTTTTGTTAGTGTTCATACATGTAGTATCGGTCTGATAGCTTGTCACGCGTATCAAGACGACTCACGTTACTTAGTTTTGTATTTTTACCTCCGTCGATCAGACGGAGGTCTAGGAGAGCAACGTGAAATCTCCCGCCAAATAATTGTCATATGGGAAACCCACGACTCATAGGATTTCCACTAGGGATTGTCATGGTTCCCGACGAAATTTTGACTTCCTGTTTGGACACAATTGAAAAATGGGGTTCCCCATTGCAATACATTTCAATGGGCCTTGCTTCTGTAGTCGGGTTCCACTTCACTTTGTGCGCACGAGGATTACCTAAAATGCAAACCGAGCACGTGTTCGGAAAGAAATTCGTCCACTGGCAAACAACATGTCGGCTGTTAGGAGGCCCATCAATTCTTTAGCACACACCAGGGATTCATACACGTCGTCTATAGGGGGCCGAACGGCCAAATTGAATAAAAAACTCAATTTTCAGCTGTGTTTATTCAATTTTTGTTGTTTTTGAAGGAAAATGTTCAATATTTTGAGAAAATTCAATTCGAATTTGCTTTAAAAACCGATTACGAATTGAGTTTTCTCCCCTGTTTGGAGACGGACGTCTGTGTAACAACAACACATTTCAGTCGAACTTGGACGAGAAAAGCCGACCGGTGGTGTTTTAGAACGGGATTTTCAGTAACATTCGGGTGAACTCAGGGGGACGTTTTCAAATAGGAACCCCAAACGACAAAGTCGTCGCTTTAACTTCGAGCCACCTTGAACCGTGTTGTTCTTCACTCTGTGAAGTAGTAGTCCTGCTGTGCAACCATGGAAAGGTTCAGCTTATTTGCATACGGCTTGCATACGGCCAACGTATACTGTACGTTAGCAAGAGCGACAGAGTAAACAATTTTAAAACTAAACTTAAAATTAATGTATGGATCATTAAAAACAGTCCCCAGCTAAATAACTTACCAAACACTTGTGTAGGTATTTAAGCAGAAATAGCATAGGGATGCTAAAATCTAAAAATATTCAATTTGATTTCGAAGAAGGGTCGCTAAAATTTAAATAAATTCAATTTTCACATTTAAAAAACTCAATATTTTGCCGCGGGTAGCTATGAAAATGACTTCTATAAACCCCTGCACACGTACTTCAAACTATTCCTTTGTTCCGTTTTGAGTGAATAATTCAAATTCAAGTCGGACGCAACAGAATCGATGGCACTCCTAACAGCCGACATGTTGTTTGCCAGTGGACGAATTTCTTTCCGAACACGTGCGCGGTTTGCATTTTGAGTAATCCTCGTGCGTGGAAAGGAAAGAAAGATGGCGTGAAGCGAGCAGGAAGGACGTTTTGATATGTGCCGAGCACAGGCAGCAGTCCTTGGTGGGTTAGGGGAGAGAAAAGGATGGGGGGGGTCTCTATAGATATACTTAGACCCAATATGGCCTCCAGCGCCACCCCATATATATTTGTCCTCCGATATACAAGGACTGCTACCTGTGGTGCCGAGAAACAAAAACAATCCCGAGTCACTTTTCTACCCTCTGTGCTTTCGTGAGCAGATTGTGTGTGCATATGGATAAGTTGATGAAATAAGGTACGTATTTATTCATGTATTTGGGTCGAATTTCATGAGTTGAATTTTGCTGTTTGTCGTGCGCCGGCATCATTGAAAACTGTTGACCGCTTCTCTCTTGCACCACATGATATTGGATATCAGCTGATTCCTTACGAAATGAACATTACGCATGTAATGAGCACATGCGGGGTGATACATGTGTCAATCGGTCAGACATTTCCAAGGATGCCAAGTTCTAACTTAAAACAACCATGCCAGACTTCATTCCTTCACTCAGAATAATTGGATCTAACTTTTACAAAACCTGCAGCTCACAATAGCTCCTGGATCTACAACAGATAAATGAAGGGACCTATTTTATTTGTGCTATGGCAAAAATATCATGTAGAATGGGATTGTGTGGATAATATCAGATTCATGGAAGTTGAAGTCCTGCAGCATGCTCCACAAATATCATCAAAGGTCATAAAACTTTCTGCTCTGCACCAGTGTGGAAATATACTTGTTTTGTTTTTTTTTGCTTTTTTTACAAAATTATCTCCCTTGACCAGGTAAGGACTTGAGTATCTAAAATGATTTAGCTTCTAGAAACAAAGACTTCATTTCCTGAGTAGAGGTAAAAACCGAACATATTTTGACTATTTTATTCAAATTTCAATTCCACTTCTGGTATATGTGCATGTATAAAATACATACAGAATGAACTGCATACAGAATAACACAAAGAACAGGTATATATGTATCTTATTACATTCTTAACCAAAGATCAATACCTGGGTGATATTACAACAATACCATGGTGTTATATATTGTTATGATTGGCTTAACTTTAGCTGCTGAAGATATTTTTAATTTGAGGGCAATGGGCAATCATACTAAATTTATTTTCATAACTTCATTTATTTTCACAATAAGCAACATAATCGAGATTAGCAAGTGAAGTTTTACAACATAATATAATATGCATCATGGGTCTCCTTCAGTTTAGTGTAGACATATATACCCTTGAATATATGTTATCATGATTCAGTCATAATATTGTCTGTATTATATTGATGTCGACAAGGAATAAACATTTGATAGTATTATTAATTGTATGTTGCTTATGATTAACATTAACTTTTTATTCGCGGGAATCCAGCCATTCGTTCCATATGGGCAATATTTTCATCAGCCATCATCATTCAATATGAATGTGATACATGTTCATGGTAATTGATACATTATGGTAAAGGTGACCTGTAACACCAGTATGCAAAATTATTCCGAGCGCATTGAATCATCACATGAAGCTGAGACAGATCAGAACGGAGTGTCGATAAAATCAGGTGTGTTTTGTAGAGGATTTTCTCAATGAGGATGCTATACTGTACACATACAAAATATGAAGTGTTGATGTGTAGGGCCTATAGCACAAAATCACAAACAAGTTGGTAAAACTAGGCACACAGGGTCTCATTTCTGCCGCTAACGTGTTGATTTGGGTGGGGGCGTCCCCTCCGGGGGAGGTGGGGTGGGAAGGAGCCTAATGTCTCAAGCAGTATTCCAGGTTTTCCATCAATATACTCTATTCCATAGCCCAATATTTCAAGCACGTGAAATCAGACAAAAATTATTTACGGGGAATGTGACTTCCTAATCCCTACACATGTAGCTGGACATGCTATTGGGGAACCCTCAACCCCAGGTTAATTACCATTGGTGAAGTTAACGTCCAACAAATGCAAAACTGAGCTTGGCATCCGGCCCTATGTTATTCAGTGATGTATTCTCCTACGGACCCTGTTGCCTCGACGGAGGTCTTTGCGCTCATCCAGCGCTTGTTTTCATCGGAAAGTAAATTTCCTAGTTGCTTCCCATGTAAAGTATTTTGTTAGCAAGGCCCAGGTACCAGTCTCGACCTTAACTGCCAAAAAAAGAGTAAGATATTGTGTACCAAATATTAACCAATTGGAAAATCTTGCTATTAAAATATATCTATATTTTATAAAAAAAAATATATCAATTTTTCATTTAATATTTTCCAGTGCTGCGAAATATTGCATCAAGGTTGTCTCTAAAATGTTGTGAAATTTTACTGGGAATTGCTACCTTAAAATGAACAAACCTGTTCTGAGGATCAACACAATATATTACGATAACAATATCCTCCACAAGCGAGCTCTGTCCTCTTAATGCATTTTCCTAATGCCAACATTATCTCGTCGTCATTCCTCTGTTTCAGAATTTCTTCGGAATAAATATGGAAACAAGCTTCCAATCCAGATCGTCTATGAGGATCAAGCAATAAATAACTTCAGACCCATAATGCTGAGGACTAACGGTGGGTTATATGGTAGTACAGATTACAATTTACATGCGATCCACTACTGACGTTGTGACAGGGCTCTTTGAGTGTCATTCTAGAAGGCGGTTACTTAATTCCGCTTAAGCCGATGCTGGGGGCCGTGTGGGTACTTCATAGTCTCCACATGAAGGTTACGTCCGAGAATCTACCGTATTCTCGGGTCTGAATGTAAGGTGCCGAGGGAAGCTTCGCTGTAGAATCATATGGTCGCTTTTTAGTCGCCAGACGTCGTCAATTATTGCCACCACTTTGCATATCGCTCCAACTGATCTATGACATTGTTTCAGATGAGAAGGCCAAGTCACGTTTGTTTGGTAGTTCTATGCATGTTACTAAACAACATGAGAAATATTACTGCGCGGTAGAATGATTATACCGCAATATTCCTGGCGTGGTAGAATGATCGCACCGTAATATTCCTTGCGTAATCTTTCTAATTGCTTGCGTGTTTTCTTATACGAAATTGAGATCACATTTCGCTTCTCAGTTATATGACTTTTGCACATGTCCCAGGCGTAATATTCCGGCAGCCAAATAGGTTTTTTTTGGTCGAACCTTGCGCAAGAGGTCCTACAATGGATTGTAATGGTTTTTACATCTATGGGCCGTGCCGATAGCCGAAGGGTGGCTACTTGGCACCCTTGAGCATTCTGATAAAATGACTTGTTCCCATGGCAACCATAGTAAAAAATAACTGGTATTTTAAAAATCTGACTAATTTCGTCAATACCTAAGTAGTTTAGTTATCCTTAAGTCTAGAGAGATAAAACCTGCTACACTAGGAGTCAAGTTCTACTTGTAAATACAAAAATATCAAGCATGTGCGCTTTGACGACGTCATTGATGCAGTTTCTTCGCATGAACTGAGGAATAAATTGGAAAATAATTCTATGATAGCACATTTAGCCCCTCAAAATAAGGAAAAGTATAGAAAAACAGTGGTCAAGATACATTACAAGCGTCTGGTCTATCAGTCTTTATTCAGCTGCCGTCCATTAGAGAATATTCGCGTCCATAATCCAAATGACAAGTGTCTGGTCCGTCATTCATAATTCAGCCGTGGTCCAATAAAGACTATCCGCGTCCATAATCCCAATTACAAGCGTCTGGTTCGTCATTCATAATTCAGCCGTCGTCCATTAAAGAATATCCGCGCCCATAATCCAAAGACCTATTCCATATTCCATATAACACTAGTATTAGCACCAAATTCAAAAAGACAATCATAGTATACATAAACATAGGCTTGTTTCCTGCAAGAGAGAAGCGGTCAACAGTTTTCAATGATGCCGGCAAGACATCATGATGTTCCAAAAATATCAAATCCGTATCGCTGATCAGTATTCTTAATCCATAATATTCGTTGTAAAGTCGCCATCTAGAGACTGCAAAAATATCCTATCCCCGGGTTAAGCGGAATTGGACACAAGTTACGAAACATAACACCGTAGATCTTGCAGGCTACGCTCGTATTTTGCTATCAGCATGCGATGTGTATCGCCAAATTTGAGAAACTTTGAGTGAAGGCGCTTTGTGGTATAGCCGTGTTTTATAATTTTCTGCAACAATGTTTTGTGAGGTTGATAAGAATCGTCACATTTAACACAGGATCTAGCAAAGGTCCCACTGCAATATTGCTCTCCAGAAAGGGGTAGTTTACGATGGCAAAATTGTAATCATCTCTTTTGTCATAAAGTCGACGAGAGAGAAGGCTCGCTTCATTTTTATAGAGATATAGGTCTATATATGATGTGCCTGTAGGGTTATCTGTAGTTTCCTTCAAATCCAGCGAAGGTGGATATATATCCTTTACTGCATCATTTATATAGCGATTATCCACAGCGAGAAGATCGTCTATATAGCGTTTGGTGAATGAGAAGGAACGGGCTTTGAACGGATCGGTTTTTGAAAGTGCTTGCATACAAATATATTTGTAAGAGAACAGATATAGGTCAGCCAACAGGGGTGCACAATTAGTACCCTTTGGAATACCTATATGCTGTTGATATATTGTGTTGCCAAATTTCACATAGATATTTTTAATGAGAGACTCGAGCACCTCTATAAACAAAGAAACATCCCATGAATGATACCCCCTGTATGTTGTAGAGCTAAAGAATGCTTTATGGCAAGTTTTCTTGAATACCGATACTATTATTGAACTTAGACGGTCAACAAGGTCCTGATGAGGGATTGTAGTATCCCATGTGGATACACGCCTGTAAAGTATGTGACATTTAGTATCAAGTTCTTCCGTAAGAAATTTTGAGTTTTTAATATCCACATACATTCAACGCCAAAGTTTTTAGAAATAGTGTTGCAATACCTTTCCCAAAATGATTTTATCTCCTGAAGGGCCGTCGTTCATATGGTTGAAAGAAGTTTGGTGGGGCAGCTTCTAGAACCAGCTATGAATCTAGCATTCACAATCTCACTCCCAGTTGGTCGCCGTCTTGACTTTACATATGATACTTTTCTCTGAAGTATTTGCCAGTAGACTCAAATTGACCATAGCCTGATAAAACATTAAGCCTAAAAAATCTTTCATTATTTCTAGAGCCCCATTGGGAAGATCGTTAAAGGGGAGTGTGTGGCATATTCCCCCGTCTCACCCCGGGCGAGATATTTCAGGATCTTTGATACTATTTTGTTTCCGTTTAAGAACAATGCAGTTCCTCGGATTTTTTTTACTAAATGTCTTAATTGCCTCCAGTTTGTGTTCATAACAAAACAATTAATTAGTTCGGTCCTGTATCTAATACAAACTGTTTGTGTGTATAACAGAAATATTAATATTATTTGGAGGTTGCAAGTGATATAAACTCGATGACGATGTGACCTTGACTGTGTATGTCAAGGTAATTGAAGTTATATGGGCACTAATTCAAATCTAGAGATAAATCTACCACAATTTGCTTTAAACAAGCATATGAATTGTTATTTATAATTGTACAAATATGCATGTTTCATGATTGATTATCTTAATTCGGGTGAATTGTTAACATGGGATACTCATACACATCGTTTCTGTGGGTTGGAAAACGGCCTAGGCCTATTTTGTATTTGGTGTTGGATATTGTTTGTGATTTTTTGTTGGACATAATTCACTTCCAAGTAAGGCGGGTGATATATCTAGTAAGTTTAACTCTTTATCCTCGCACGAATCATGGAGCACAAATGGGAGTTTCTTAATTCCTAACATGACCGTTTCTTACATCCGACCTCTAGGGGTAGTGCCGCTTCTTGGCTGATACATCCATGTATTTCACAGCACCTATACCTGTATACGTTACAGTTTACCAACGGAAAGCGGGTTCCCAAACATGTATATTCAGTTGTCTAAGAATATATCGTGGTAAACAAGCATCTCGAGTGATACACATGCACAAAAGCTTAACGAAAATAAGGATCGTAGATACATGGAAGTGACCTGCTCGTCCATGTCTCTTATCGATCCTTTCGCGGTCATAGAAACATTTAAAGCTATCACTTTGGGAAAATCCGACGTGTCCTGTCAGCATCATTTAAACTTATTTGCAAGCCACTCCAAGCAAGGCGTGATGACCTGAGATAGCGACCGAATTTTGACCTCTGTCAATCTAGATTGCTGTCGGCGTAAAAGTGGTCAGAATTATTTTAGTTCAAACCATCTTTTTTCTAATATAATCCTCAGGTTATACGTAGAAAATTGCATTAATAAGAAATTGGAAAAATCAGTCCAAAACAAACGGCAAACAATCTGGCCTGGACTTTTTGGGACCTGCCCAGGCCTTCTTCTTACTCTTCTATCTAGGGAGCTGAAACTTACTACACTATACCCTGGGGTCAAGCTCTACCAGAAAATGTAAAAAATTCCAAGATCGCCGCTTTGATGACTGACTTCACCGTGACTTCATTTTTAAAAACGGCATTTTTTGGTCGATTTTTTGAATTTTTCATTTATGCAATTTCTCCGCATAAATTGCAAGATAAATTAGTCAATATTAATGTGATGTGAAATAAAATGATTTCTGTCTACTTTTCATGGCGAAAAAGTAGAAATTTTGAAGAAAAATGATGAAAACATCACTTCTCTCGTACCCCACGTGGCCGCCATCTTGAATTTACACATGATTCTCTGCTCGGGGAGTTACAGAAATAGGCCCAAAATGACCCCTATCTGATGAACTATGAAGTGTCAGCTCTCAAAATTTGTCCTTCCGGAGATAGCGCAGAAAGTTTGGTGTTGGGGCCATTCCCCCAGGCCTGGTAGGGTTAAATATTACGTCATCATATCTTTTAGTTCTGTTTACTTGTACGGTTAGAGCTTGATTTCATAACGGCCCATAAACGGAACCAAAATAATACCATAGGAAGTTGATATACCTGAATATCTGGCATGGGGCGTGAGATTTTGTCGGCTAAATGGGTCTGACAAAATGCTTTTTTGACCACTGTTCTTCTAGATTATTTTTTTTTACATTTTTGGGGGATAAATTGTGCGGAAGTATTTTATTTCATATCACATAAATGTATTTCTCAGTTTATGCAGAAAAAATTGCATAAATAGAGAAATCTAAAAATCAGTCCACAAATTCGGGAAAAATGTACACTGTGACGTCGCCAAGGCGGCCATCTGGGATAGTTTTGTATTTACAGTAGAGCTCGACTCCTAGATATAGTGATGAGGCAAGTTTTATCTCTCCAGACTTAAGGATAATTAAACTATTTTTATATTATTAACATTCCTAAATGGTTGTCACTGAAACAAGGTGTTTTATCAAAATGCTCAAGGGTGCCAAGTGGGCACCCTGAGGTTCGTTATCGGTATGGTTAAAAGATGTAATAACCATTAAGACCTATTGTGGGACCTCTAGCGCAAGGTTCGCCCCTTTGCCTGCCGGATTATGTGTTTTTTTTAAAGATAATATATACATATTTGAGTTTAAACTTTCACGACTATTGGTTGCCGAAAAGCGGAAACATTGTCTATTCCCAGCCTAACGAGTGCACCCATATTCCCTAGCATCTGGCTGCTGCCATATTTTTCTTGGTGAGGTTGACATGCGTTACTCACCAAATAACGTCACAACAACTTCACGAATGCTAAAGTGACACTTAAACGGTCGGAAATGCGACACAAAAATGAATAAAGTAATACTTCTGGGTCGTCAGTAGTAAGAAATTGTTTTCGCTGTTTAAGAGTTCGTGCCTTTGCTTTTACAAAACTATATCGTATCTCTGGTCAACCATTCTAGAACAACTTAAAATCGAACATAATCTTAATTGGTGTCTAATATCCACTGACTACTTGACCTAGAGTATAGCCTACGTTGAATAATACCCGCCGGAACTAATCAAAATGAAAATGCCAACTTTACGACGCCATTCTGCCAACTTCTCATCGGAGTACAGCTGCCTCCACCGCATATATAAAGCCGGAGTCGACCGAGGACCTTGCCAGTCTGAACTGACACTCCTACTGTGCACATCATATTTATGCTGTCGTTGTTGTTACCAGCCCGAATTCGAGCTCTGTGAGCATCATATTCTAGTATAACACACTAATTCACACACAATATAAATATATCTTGAAAAAACAGGGTAATATAATTAGGGATATGACTATTCAAACACGATTCAGACATACCGGTGGGGTTTTCCTCGAAACATGGGTCACCTGTCTATAGTAGGTTCCATGCTCAAAACAAAGACACTTGTTTATCACGTCACAGACTTCTCCAGCATTGTATGTCAACTGAGGGGACACGAAGGGGCAACTGTTCATTATATTTCATGATTATTGAGGCTCGATATGGTGCACTTCGATTGCGCTGTGAATTTAGCTTTCTGACACCGACTTCAAAATTACTGTAATTCGGAAAGTTCATTCCAAAGTAAGAATTGTTATATTTTATGTCTACTATATATAATCAGGCCTGCCCGTACTCAATTGCAAATTTTCAAAGACGGAGGTAAAAACTGAAAGGGGCTTTTGTTCTGATTGTCACCTCGTCCATTTCTAACTCATCCATCAGTAGTATAGAAATGTGAAATCTCTTAGCATTCCTGGTTGGGAAATCGGGGTGGATGAATGAAGCGAAAATGACCCTTGACCTTTAACCGTCGGTTGACCTTGGAGAGGTGATCACCTGACTGGCGGTCGGATGCAAGACTAAGACTTAAAAAACAGCCAGACATCTAAAAAGTTCGGAAAAATGGACCGTACATCCAGGCAAATGGGCCTATATGCACAATATTGGGTCCACTTTGGCCGTGCATGATCTCGAATTGAAGCGCTCGTCGAGTGCATTTCGGGTAACGTAACTGTCGACCTGATAAAATAAGGTATATTCCTAGTCTTCTTCACTCACGGCTGGGTGGGATACAAAATCACAGGGATCTCTTTCGGTTCTTGTCATGGTTTTATAAAAATGCAGTCCGTATATATTTGTCTGTGGGGTCATACGACTTCTTGTCAGCACGTCGGCATCGTTTTCCACCACCCTATTAGTGTTGCGTTTCATTCCCTGGAAGGTAGTTTGCTTATCAGCGGCCGTGCTTTCAGTTGTCAGTGAGTAGGGTCGCAGTATATCAGTCAATGGACTGTCAGTGTCCGCCGGTATGCTCTCACTGTCTGCGTCGGCTTCTCCGTACTCATGTATATTATTCTGGTGTGGCATCATATCGTAGCGTCTGGTGAACGTCAGGATTGCTTTTACAGACGCAACACAGTAATGCCCTGCAAAGACCTGTATTAGCATCCCAATGCCCTAGTAAGATAGCTCAGAAGCTTTGAATGGTCTAAATGATCACGGGATATCCTATGGAATTGACAATCAACGAAACGTAGTGACGCGCGTCAATGTCCGTCGTTACGCTTTACACTAGTCTGAACGCCTTAACGCTATATCGTAACGGCTTAACGCTCTATCGCAATGCCATAACGTCATCGCACACACAGGATATGTTGGCATTACAGTACTCTGGACTGTCCGAAGATGCTTCTGAATAGACCAGAACGAATGGATGATCATTTCACACAGACAAGAGCGAACATGGGCGAGGATGCGTCTGATACACTTACAATAGCACAGGCGAATTTTAAACGCATCCATCGCGGCTCATCGCGGATCCCACAGTTTTGTTACCATGTGATGACGTAGGGGATAAATAAAATTTGTAATACACAAAATGCTTGTTGTTGTGTAAACGCAAACTGCTCGTTGCTGATTTGTTGCTGTTAATCCTTCTTTCTCTCATTTGATTACGTCAAGGCGATAAGACATAGATGCTAGATATAGTTGGGTGTATGAGTGTAGGGATCTTACCCCACATCATTAGAGCCGTGCGCTGGGCACGATTCACTCAGTGATTCACTCATTTGTACCTAACCCCATCATTCAGTCACATCTAATTATGTAATTCCGATAACATGCAGGAGGTGGTAACTTGTCATCATGCCCTGCTCACTGCAACCTATCGTCCGCGCTATCCCACAACCCTTGTAAAAAAAATAGGTGTAATGTCCGCCATTTCTGGCGACATGTCCTGTAATATCCATTATTCCGAATTTTGTTCATCTAGACCCATTTGACCAGATGTAAAGTCGGTTTTTCCGGATGTTTGTCCTACTTTTTACGTCACCGGAAGTGACCTCTTCAAGTCATAGTGACCCAAGGTCAAGAGGTAGAGGTCAGTTACGCCAGATTTCCCAACTACGAATGCTAAGAGATTTCACCTTTCTATACAACTGGTGGATAGGTCAAAATACTGGACGGGCTGACAATCGCAATAAAGGCTCTCAATTTGTAACTTCGTATTTAGGAATTTACCATTCCGGTTTGCACAAATAATCTCCAACGGCAGCAACTCTCACAGCGAGAGTTGCTGTTGCCGTTTGAGATTATTTGTGCGCGCATTGTCCCCTTGGCACAGTAAACGGTCAACATGGGTGGGCCTGGAGCAGTATCGTCATATTGGGAATCGAAAAAGAGATCGCATGTGGAGTGCATCGTATAGAGCCTCAAGAATTGTCAAACGAAGAACAGTCCCTTCGTGCGCCCTCTTCGTCGAGTGAGGTAAATTGAAATACAATGCTGTAGAAAATGGTGACGGGACCAACAGGTTTCATCGTATTGAGGAAATACTGAACGGTATGTCTAAATCGTGTTTGAGTTGTCAGATCCTTCATTTTATTACCTATTTTTGCTTTCAGATATATTTATACTGTTTGCGAATGAATGTGATATAATATGATGCTCACAGAGCTCGAATTTGGGCTGGTGACAACGACAGAAAAAATATGATGTGCACAGTAGGAGTGTCAGTTCAGACTGGCAAGGTTCTCGGTCGACTACGGCTTTATATATGCGGTAGAGGTAACTGTACTCGGATGAGAAGTTGGCAAAATGGCGTCGTAAAGTTGGCACTTTCATATGGATTAGTTCCGCCGGGTATTATTCAACTGGGATTAAAATATGTGAATATTTTTTTTTTCTCTACCATATTTGTGCCTTAAATAAGGTCATGTCAGCTTGAATTGAATTGAATTGAATTTATTCACCAAACATACAGCAGATATACGAATATACAGGTTATCAAGATAAAAATAACATTAGCCGCACATAAGGCGGGAGTAAAACCCCAGGGGGCTTGTTTTATCCCGGATTAGCTTGAGTAGATGTTCATGGTATACGGCGAGAGGAGTATGGAATGTAGCAACACAGTTTTCGATGTTCTAATATTTACGCTAGTTCGGTGAATAAAGCGAATATAATATTTACACTAGTAAGGTGAATAAGGCACTGCATAGATCAGTTATCGAGAGATATCGCACACACACAACAAAATCGATGAATGTTAATATAGAGACTGCGCACAGGTAAGCATGACATTATACACATATAACGTGATTGGAAATAGACTGATCGATGCGCATGGATAATTGGTTGTAAGATGAAGGGTGACCGGTAGGCAAGAAATTTCGGTTAGAATTGATGATAGCCATATCAGCGTCCGAATTTATTGAGCAAAAACTCTTTCAGTCGGGATTTAAACAGTGACTTGGAGGCATAACATTTCAGGCTGACTGGCAATGAATTCCATATACGTGGTCCTTTAATTTTGGTGGAGTAGAATGAGAGTTGTGAGTGATAAAATGGCCTGTACAGATTAAGGTTAACTTGTCTTGTTGGATAATTGTGTATTGCAGATAATTTGGTGAAGTAATTGCGCGAAAGGTAGGGAAGAAAAAACGAGTGGTAGAAGAATTTGTGTGCAAATATCAGGATTAGGTAGTCATTTACTAGATGTAGAGGTAAAATATTCATTTCTACAAATAGGTTTCTGGTATGGGCACGTCTGGCACTTGCAGTTAAGATGCGAATGAGCCTTTTTTGTAGGACAAATAGTGGTTGAAGGTGCGTTCGAAAAGTGTTTGCCCAGACCATACTGCAGTATGATATGTAGGGGTAAAATAACGAATAATACAAAAGAATTAGGGTCTTTCTGTTCACGCAATGTTTAATGTTATTTATAATACCTATATTTCTTGACAGTTTTGAGCATAGTGCTTCAATATGTGAGTGCCAGGTTAGCTTGTCATTAAAAAGAATGCCGAGAAATTTGAATGTATTGACGCATTCAAGCTCATTACCATCGAGGACCAGTTTAGATGTAATACGATTAGTGTATCTGGTCGGTTTGATAAGCATATATTTGGTTTTTTGTATGTTGAGAGACAGCAGATTACAGGAAAACCAGTTATGAAGTTTGGCGATCTCGTTTGACAGAGTTTCGACTAGATTATCATAATCTGAGTCGGAAGAAACTGCGCTTGTATCGTCGGCGAAAAGGAGTATGTCTAGAATATCGGATGCTTTGGCTATATCATTAATATAGACCAGAAAAAGAATGGGGCCGAGGATCGATCCTTGAGGTACACCACAGTCTATGATATTGGTTGAAGAGAGTACATTGTTATAGCACACGCACTGAGACCGAAGAGACAGATAGCTGCGGAACCAATCGTTGGCAATTCCTCGGAATCCATAGTGTCGAGTTTATGAAGCAGTATTTGGTGGTTGACGGTGTCAAATGCTTTAGAGAGATCAAGAAACATGGCAATACTAAACTTTTTATCTTCTTTTGCACTAATTAATTTATCATATAGTGCCAACACTGCATCACATGTGGAATGATTAGCCCGGAAGCCAAATTGATTGGGACTGATAATATTGTGGGCTTCCAGGAAAGATGTCATTCTAATGGCAACGATCTTTTCGAAAATTTTACTAAAGCAGGGAAGAACGGATATAGGTCTGTAATTACTTGCTAGGTGTTTATCACCGGATTTATACACAGGTGTTACTTTAGCTACCTTCAAAACGTTTGGCATTTTTCCAAGCTGGAGTGACAGATTTACAATATGTGATAGAGGAAGTGCTATGAGATGCGAGATGGGTTTGATTAGCGACATACGGATGCCATCTATTCCAGGAGATCCAACCTTTAATTCCGCAATAACTTTCGTTATCTCTTCTGGTGTACAAGGACTTAAAATGATTTGTTCTGGATTTTCACGAGTCAAGAAAGTTTTATAATCAGTTGGAGATCGCGGAATTTTGGCGGCGAGGTTTGAGGCAACTGAACAGAAATAATCGTTTAAATGGTTTGCTATCTCTGATGCGTCAGTAGTTTCATTTCCGTTAATGGTAAAGTTACGCGGTAGAGTACTGCACTTTCGCCGTTCCATAAGTTCATTTATCATTTTCCATGTTTCCTTGATATTATTATTATGTTCGTTAAATTTGTCTTCATAGTATTTTTCTTAGCGTGTCTCAGAGTGTGGTTGAGTTTATTTCTATACTGCTTATATCGTAAGGTAGTTTCGGTTTGTTTCTTTGATATG
>JAVTVY010008959.1:0-47179 GCA_036873755.1 Hanleya hanleyi
CAGACAACCCAGCTTCACAGCGAGCTGTTCCCACCCGTAACTGACTTTCATAAGATTAACTTTAGGAAATACAGATAAATTGCTATGAATAAAAATTTAAAGAAATAAAATGTATCCCCCAGTAATTATCGGAGGACGGTTAGTTCACAAAATACACTGTACTAAAGTTTTTTTTGACATACAGAACTTTTTGATATATAGAATCAATTTATTAAATAAAATTGGCACCAGACCATGTAGCATTGAATCTTTATCCCAGTTGTGTGGGTCATTAAAAGTTGATGGAACTGATTGGTTATTGTCTTTTCTTGTTCAGCGAGAGTACTCTATTATGGTAGTATCCCTAACCAGTTCATGCAGTAACAATAATTTGCTACAGAATGTATACTGCCCTGATTGAGTTTTAGCTAATACAAATAATTGTGTTTGTATTTCAATGATCTATAGGAACAGGCAAATACTGGACCCCACTCATTGTGTGAATTGGTAACAGGATAATGGATTAGATTGGCTTGTGGACCTCATGTGAATACCAGTTATCCTCTCATACAAGGAAAGGAAATTACACCTGGAGGTGAGGAGATCTTATAATCACTGCATGTCTGAGATAAAACTGTGATATCCTGTTCATTTCTAAGACATGGGATGTCCCACCAGTTGTGAGGAAAGGTGTGCCAAACCAGTTATTTGTAGCTTATTTTGAAAAAAAACCCCTAAACATCTAAAGTGATGTCCCCCAAATTTTGTTGTTGTTATTTGTTGTTATTCAGGGCCAGCCCCTTGACTTACTGTACATTAGGGATTAAGAGTTTCAAAGTTGTTGGAACTGGAATATCTGTATGCTCAACCATATTTGATTCCTGTATTAATTGTCCCCCGACGCCCAAAGGGCTAGAGGGAGACTATAGAATTGGGGCCCGTCCATGCGTCCGTCCGTGCGACTTAGTTTCCGGACAATAACTTCTGGAAAACTGAACGAATTCTTTTCAAATTTAGTATATGGGTACCTCACCTGAACACCTTGCTTGGGATTGGTTTTCACGCCGATCTGCATACAGGTGGCGCCACCTGGAGGCCAAGTTGAAATTTCGTTTCCAGACAATAACTTTTGAAAAACTGAGTGGATTTTTTTGAAATTTGGTGTATGGGTACCTCACCTCAAGATCTCGCTTGGGAATGTTTTTCGCACCGATCCGCCTACAGGTGGCGCCACCTGGGGGCCAAGTTAAAATTTCGTTTCCGGACAATAACTTTTGAAAAACTGAACGGATTCTTTTCAAATTTGGTATGTAGGTACCTCGTCCCAAGATCTCGCGTGGGATTGTTTTTCATGCCGATTCGCCTATAAGAGGTGCCACCTGGGGACCAAGTTAAAATTTTGTTTCTGAACAATAACTTTTGAAAAACTGAACAGATTATTTTCAAATTTGGTATGTGGGTACCTCTCCTCAAGATCTCATTTGGGATTGTTTTTCGCACCGATTTGCCTATAGGTGGCGCCACCTGGGGGCCAAGTTAAAATTTCTTTTCCGGACAATAACTCCTGAAAAACTGAACGGATTCTTCTCAAATTTTATTTGGGAGTACTTCGACGCAAGATCTCGCTTGGGATTGTTTTTCACGCTGACCCGCCTATAGGTGGCGCCACCTGCAGGCCAAGTTAAAATTTTGTTTTGGGTGCACTCCACACTAGGCCACGGTTTCGCACAAATGGCCCCTCCCTAATTTCATAATAAGGAAGGTCGCCTGTTTTGGACAGCATGGTAATTCTTCTTCCCTTTCTGCTAGCTGATATCTATAGTATCACCCTGCTGGACGTCACCATTTCTTCAAACGAGGATATAACAATTGCTTGCT
Organism: Hanleya hanleyi; assembly: GCA_036873755.1. NCBI lineage: Eukaryota > Metazoa > Mollusca > Polyplacophora > Lepidopleurida > Hanleyidae > Hanleya > Hanleya hanleyi. Next base: position 1,858 of record JAVTVY010008959.1, read on the forward strand.
TATCGCATCTACGCGCATCTACAGAGTTAATCGTTTCCGGAATTGAATATCTGGCAGGACAAAATCCTCACTTTTCCGGGGAACGAAAATGATGATTCCCTTATGGCGATAAAATTTTACAAAAAGCGAGTAGGTCGACCCCGTGCTTTTTCCGCTTTTTAAAATGCCCGTTGGACGGTGAAACTTTCAGAAGTCTAACAAGAAAATCATTTCGTTTGTTTTCTCTGGATGGTGGGTCGAATTTGGCACATTTTCGTACATTTTATGGAGTTTTCCAGAAAAGTTGAAGAAGGTTTAAGGAGGATTGCACGTCTTTCCTTTCCAATTTGAATAGCTCACTTGTCTCCTGGAATAATGGCATGGGTGTGCCCATTCAGAAAATATATACTTTCACATGAGTTTTGTTAAAGATTTTACATATATTTAAGGCCGAAGACCCGAACCCATGTCTATTTTAACCGCACATCATTTAGGTGTGGAATGCACCCTTTCATACAATATCTTCTGAAATCCTGACCAGATTAGGACAAATTTGATAATTGTGGGTACCTTGCCACTGAATCTCACATGGGATAGCTCCGCATGTTGGATACTGAAAGTTACGGTTCCAAATCAATTGTTTCAACGTCGGGGGACTTGAACCCCTCGGGTTTTCATTTATTATGATAGCTTGGGCATTCAGAATATACTAATCGTTTTTCATTGTTTGACTTCCAGCTTATATTTGCAACCAGTCATGCCAGTTCAAGGGCACACCGTGGTCCAAAGTAAGGAGAGGCATGACTCAGAAATGCCATGATGCAGCAAGGTCAGGTAGAATCCGCCAGAAAACACCAATGAAGAAGCATGATCTCCACATGTCAGAAGAACTGGTGGACACTTCTTCAGCTTCACTCTCATCTGCCGTGGATTCGTCATCCTCTGACGATGACAACGACAGTCCTCTAAGGGATGCTAAAGGCCATCCCACAACAGGTGGGAAAAGACCAAGACAGATTTTTTTAAACCTTTGAGGAATGAAAAACCATTCTACTTGACACAGACTTTCAATGTGCTTCCAATTTTGTGCTCGGATGTTTTAAGTCATGGTGCAATGTATATTTTATGCTGTTAAAGAATAAAAGGTGAAATACGCATGGATTTTGCTTCTGCTGCTGGTTATTTTAAGGCATGGATGATATTGCAGGAGGAATCCGGACATGGTTTGGTTTGGTTTGGTTTGATTGGGCACTCCATCGTATTACAATGGGCACAGGTCATACAGAGTATGCCGTACAACCCGTTCCCCCACACCGCCCTACAAATGCTCCCTCCTACCAATGACGCATAGCCATCGGTAATTCCCCATTATATCTTCTTTACATCTGTATCCATATCATCTAATGTTGATCAGGTCCCATACAGAGTATGCCGTGCAGCGCGTTCCCCCACACCGCCCTACACATGCTCCCTCATACATGTACCAATGACGCATAGCCATCGGTAATTCCCCATTATATCTTCTTTACATCTGTATCCATATCATCTAATGTTGATCAGGTCCCATACAGAGTATGCCGTGCAGCGCGTTCCCCCACACCGCCCTACAATTGCTCCCTCATACCAATGACGCATAGCCATGGTAATTCCCCATTATATCTTCTTTACATCTGTATCCATATCATCTAATGTTGATCAGGTCCCATACAGAGTATGCCGTGCAGCGCGTTCCCCCACACCGCCCTACAATTGCTCCCTCATACCAATGACGCATAGCCATGGTAATTCCCAATTATATCTTCTTTACATCTGTATCCATATCATCTAATGTTGATCAGGTCCCATACAGAGTATGCCGTGCAGCGCGTTTCCCCACACCGCCCTACACATGCTCCGTCATACATGTACCAATGACGCATAGCCATCGGTAATTCCCCATTATATCTTCTTTACATCTGTATCCATATCATCTAATGTTGATCAGGTCCCATACAGAGTATGCCGTGCAACGCGTTCCCCCACACCGCCCTACACATGCTCCCTCATACCAATGACGCATAGCCATGGTAATTCCCCATTATATCTTCTTTACATCTGTATCCATATCATCTAATGTTGATCAGGTCCCATACAGAGTATGCCGTGCAGCCCGTTCCCCCACACCGCCCTACACATGCTCCCTCATACATGTACCAATGACGCATAGCCATCGGTAATTCCCCATTATATCTTCTTTACATCTGTATCCATATCATCTAATGTTGATCAGGTCCCATACAGAGTATGCCGTGCAGCGCGTTCCCCCACACCGCCCTACATATGCTCCCTCATACATGTACCAATGACGCATAGCCATCGGTAATTCCCCATTATATCTTCTTTACATCTGTATCCATATCATCTAATGTTGATCAGGTCCCATACAGAGTATGCCCTGCAACGCGTTCCCCCACACCGCCCTACACATGCTCCCTCATACCAATGACGCATAGCCATCAGTAATTCCCCATTATATCTTCTTTGCATATATATCCATATCATCTAACCTTGATCAGTCTTCCCTCTATTTCTCTTAATCATCTCTATACATTCACCAATTATTTCTCTTCATTTTCCCCAATAAAATGCCCTGATATGTCTCATCATTTTGCCTATTCCAGAAATCATACATCCAGTGTCATGGAAATTTCACCCATTATTTCTCATTTTCTCATAATATCCCACTATTTTTCCCTTATACAGATTATGCCGTGCAACGTGCAACGCCCTACACCTGCTCCCTCATACCAATGACGCATAGCCATGGTAATTCCCCATTGTAACTTTTTTACATCTGTATCCATATCATCTAACCGTTATAAGGTCCCCAGTCTTACCTCTACTTCTCTTAATCATCTCTATACATTCATCAATTATTCCACCCATTTCTCTTCATTTTCTCCAATAAAATACCTCAATATTTCCCGTCATTTTGCCTATTTCCGGAGATCATCAATCCAATGACATGTAAATAACACCCAGTATTTCTCATTTTCCTCAATGCAATATACCACTATTTTCCTTTCACTGTGCATATTCACTCAATGTCATAAAATACCATGCCTTATATACGCCTGTGCTTTCCCCAAGTATTTTCACTTGTTATTCTCTATCATCCCAGTAAATTCCCTCATTGTGCATATTCACACTCATGCTTCCCTCTGTCTTCTGTGATCAACTCTCTTAATTTTCCCTTATTTTCCCCGATCAAATATGCCCGGATATACCCTCGTGTCCATTCCCACAGGATAATATAATCCAATGCCATAGCTTCCCTCATCCAGCATTCCCAGACCAGCCTGTGTGCATGTATGTTCCCTTGTGTCAATGGTAAATAATTCCTGATGCTTACTTCTCCCTATCATCTCTGATTCTATTTGAATAATCTTGCCATTTCCCCTGACACGTATATACCTGATTCGCCTAGTCCAACTCTTTTCGTACTTCCCAAACATCCCTAATAAAATCATTAATGAGACCACTCTCCTGTCTTCTCTTATCCTGTTTGATGGTGCCTGCCTTTCACTTTTCTCATCAAGCCTTTCCCTCACCCTATCCACAATATTCTGTCCAGTAATTTCTTGCATTATTTCCATTAGTGCCTCTGTCAGCAAATGTGATTTTTTCTCCTTTTTCTTAAGTTCTTTTATCTCGTCTTCCATGCCTGTTACTCGACATTTGAAACAGATCATCCCCAACTCGCCCGCCCTTTCCAATAATGCTTCTTCACCTATCATATCCATATCTGATCCACACACTGCGCATGAAATTACTGAAACTTCTATATCAGGCCCTGCCTGTATTAACCCCTGCATTATGTTTAAACATCCATCTTCCATTTCTTCCAACCATCTAGTATCAGAATCTGTATCTATCTTCTCATAATTCATTCTTATTTTGTTCTTACAATTTAATATAAGAAGGACCTCCCAGTAAAATCACACTTCTGGGTTAGTTTGTTCTTTCAACATAAACTGTAGCCAGCCAGGCTAAATTCTACACCCAGATGACCTTAAGATGGAATGTTCTCCTGTTTAATGACCAACTCTGTGTCCAGTCCAGGACACTTCTCACCCGCCGATTGGCACCCCAGCATGTATATCTGCTTTCCCCATTACCAGGCTACTGAGGCATTAAATCTGTCATCACACACGACTGAGATAATAATAATTTGCCTTTCCCAGGGGTGGACCAAAGAGTTTTGTCTCTTGTGATATCAACTGGACTTTTCACTCAAGATTTAAAAGGCACCAGTTTGACCATAAAATCACTCCAAACATTTAACGACTTCCCTCTCTTGGAGCAGATCAAGCTACAGCCCTTTCAATATGTGAAGGTCTACATTTCCCAAATTCCTACCAGATATCCACTCAGTCAATATACCTTCACCTCGAGGATGAATCAATTTCTACAGTTATATCAGATACAATTTGATTCCTATTCTAATCTTCTAATTTTTAGATATGCAACTTTTGATGCCTTGTGAGCATCATAAATTAATGTAATCAATATCCCTATTTTTATCAGGCTCTATTGAATTTTTTTTTTTTTTTTTAAATTCTGATTTACCTAACTTGCAAACACTACCGCCCGCTAACAATTCTTTGTATCTGATACTAGGATATATTCACTAAATCAGAATATGCAAAGTAAAATAAATTATGTCCGTAGATCTCGAAAAGACCAATACCTACAAAGTATATTAACGCCTACAATCATAATTAGTATACATATTCTACTCCGTCAATATATCTTCACCTTGGGGACGAATCAATATCTATAGTAATATCAGATGCACTTTGATTCCTATTCTAATCTTACTTTTAAATTTTTCTATATGCAACCTTTGAAAACGGTAGACCGCTAAAAAAAATTTGCGTCTGACAATAGAATATATTCAGCTAAACCTAGGGTATGGGAAGTAAAATAATGGCTGTAGATCTGAAAAAAGACTGATAACTACAAAGCATATTAGCGAATGCATTCGTATAATTAGTAAACCTATTCTACTCTCAACTGTTATTAGTATGTCTGTTCTCTACTTTAACATGCCAACAATTCAAAACGATATCACCGAGTCCTGTGCAGTTAATCCCTCTGGTCACTTCTCCAAAACTTGTATGATTGTTCATTCCATTATCTGCACATAAAAAGAGTTCCAGTGTTCCCAGCTGACTGTTATATCCTCAGCTGATTCTTCCGAGGAGTTCCACTTCACGCTTCTTTTCTCTTCCAAATGAGTGAAAAACTTCATTTTCTGTCTTTGTCACCACACTATATCTCACTACTCTATTTATGCTTAATAAAACAAATCAATAGACTAAACTTGAAATCCTCCAATGCACTAGACAGTCTTTACAAATGACATGCCCTTTCAGATAGAAGATGCCCCCTCCCCCACACCCCAGGAATTCTGTACAGATGGTGTTTTGTGCACCCTGCCCCGTAATTTCCCCATTTGTGGGGATACTGCAGAGTGCTCTGCCCAATTCATTCCCCACTCCCAAATAACTACCCCGAAAATAACCCATTGTTGGTACATTCGGGGGCGACAACCCCACGCCATCCCCACACGTGGGGATATTGTAGGGTTACTGTGGGGATGTTGCCATACCTCTTTGTGGGGTTTTCTGCCCCATATTGGAATTACTGCCCCGCAGATTCCCCACGTGGGGATATTGTGGGGTTTTCTGTCCCATGCTGGAATTACTGCCCCGCAGATTCCCCACTGGGGATATTGTGGGGTTTTCTGCCCCATGCTGGAAGTACTGCCCCGCAGATTCCCCACGTGGGGATGTTGTGGGGTTTTCTGTCCCATGCTGGAAGTACTGCCCCGCAGATTCCCCACGTGGGGATGTTGTGGGGTTTTCTGCCCCGCAGATTCCCCACGTGGGGATATTATTGGGTTTTCTGCCCCGCAGATTCCCCACTTGGGGATATTGTGGGGTTTTCCGTCCCATGCTGGAATTACTGCCCCGCAGATTCCCCACGTGGGGATGTTGTGGGGTTTTCTGTCCCATGCTGGAAGTACTGCCCCGCAGATTCCCCACGTGGGGATATTGTGGCTTTTCTACCCCGCAGATTTCCCACGTGGGGATATTGTGGGGTTTTCTGTACAATGCTGGAATTACTGGAGGAATATTGTGGGTCGATTCCATACCAGCTTTAACTATAGTTCCCCGCATCATCCCCACATGTAGGGAACACGTGGGGCTGAAGTTGGGATAGTGCGGGGATTTAATTCAGCTAAGCAGCATTAAGAAATTCCTTTTCCATGACGAAGTCCAATGTGGGGATTTTACCAAATCCCTACACATTCCCCATATTGGCTGTCCTACACATTCCCCACGTGATCCCTAGATTACAAGCGTCTAGTCCGTCATTCATAATCCAGCCGTCGTCCATTAGAGAATATCCGCGTCCATAATCCAAAGACCTATTCCATTTTCCATATAACAGTATTAGCACCAAATTCAAAAAGACAATCATAGTATACATAAACATAGCTTGCCCGACATAAACCCCACAAATTCCCCAGCTTATTGGTTTGTAAGGGTTAAACGGTGCACTGCCCGGTACTTTATATATCGCCTGTTGCACTCTCTTGTGATGTCCCATACAATATTGTGTATGTCCCATATAAATAACGACTAAAATTTGCCGTTTCCTAACGTACTCGGTGTACGATTTTAATCACACTCTCCTCTGTCTGATTTGAAATCATCCCGCCTGTCTTTCCTGGTCGGTCTCCCTCAGTATGCTGTTAGAAAATTATAGAACTGGCTGTGATCTTTTCGTTCTTACATGATAGAGATATTATACGCCATTTTCTGTTACCGTCTGGTACGCTTTCGCAGTAGGGCATTTATTTTACAGCATTTCATCTGTTTTGTTTTTGTTTTTTTATTATCGTATTCTGATTAAATGTTAAATTTTTGTCCGTGCTAGTTTGTTTTCTTGTACCCTATGGTACTTTGTACACCACTCCGTATTCTCTCCGATGTAGACTGTTGAAGTCCGATGCAAGATTTTGTAAATTATTCATGTTTTACCTGTAAATCCATTACCTTATGGTACACCGCCCGGCTCTATTCAAGAACAAACTTTATCAGATGTTAAGATATTTTAAATGCAGGAGAATATCGCAAACTAGGCGAGTCATAATATACGATGACTGTATACTTAACCTGTCAATGACACAATTGAAATGACAGAAGTTCGCCAGTAACAGTCCAACTACTGGATCGGTTACAGCTAAGAATTTTAAAAGCTTAGATGTGCGGAATACTGGCTACCCTGAATATTATTCTTGGAACATCATGAGGTCTTGCTGGCATCATTGAAAACTGTTGACCGCTTCTGTCTGACTGGAAATTAGCCTAGTTCTATGTTTACTATGATTTATCCTTTTAATTTGGTGATAATGTTATTACATGAATTGGGTGTTTTGATCATGGACGCGGAAATTCTTTATTGGGCGACGGCTGAATATAGAATGACGGACTAGACGATTGTGTTGTATTCCATATTATGTCATACTATCTTCAATTCGTGTCACTTTCTAAATTGATTTGATTTGTCCTATTTGTCATAATATCTATATCATATATTTGTGCTGATTGTTTTAACCTTATAAAGTTACGCTATTTTCCACTATCTGCGGACCATTATCTGCGTTTCATTGGATTGTCACTGGATTACCATGCCAGTGGTGCATTCAACTTATACTCCGCATACAATATAATGTCATATTATATAACTAGGAAAGGCAAATAACATCGAGTGAAGTTGAAAATCCTCATTGGGCGATATGAAAAGAACCCGAAGGACAGGGGCGGCGGGGGGAATAGTCCGTGATGTGTATGGGTTTAATAGAGGCATTTAGCTTTAAATTGTTCTAATTGTTTATACACGGAACTAAACAATAGATTTTTAATTTAAACGCTACGCCAATTGGGTGTCATAGGCAAATATGGTGCGGTTAACTGAAAGATTATGAGACATTATTATAATAACTTGACCAAACAATACAGATTATCACTAAATAAATCGTCAATAATAACACAACAAAAAAGACTATAAAATGTATCAATTCTTCCCTTTCTGTTATGTAAACAATTTACCGTGGAGGAATCGTTTCTCTTGCATCACCTGTCAGCAGATGTGTTTTATTTTGCAAAATGGATGTGTACTACATGTGCTGACCAACAGGGGATTACCTGGTTTATGTGATACAGGGACCCATTTTATTTATGTTATTAATCTTGATATTTCATATTCATGTTTCGATGAAAAAAATTCGATTTATCTAACCCACAGTTTTGGAATTTTACTGTGTCGTCCACACTCTTTCACCTATACCCCCCAAACCATAATTCACACAATCACATACACAACTCCCAGTCGTTGAATTCAACCAAAACACGTGGGGCTGACCGCCAGTTGTTGCGTAAAGATGTTGGCAAACAGGCGGAGTTGTTTCTAAATCCACAGAGCTGATAGCTAAACAATATCAAAACTATCTTCGTGTCAAATCACGCTTAATTATTTCAGACAAAAAGTTTAGCGAGGGAGACACCTCATTGCTAGGTTTGCATATACTATAACCATTCCCACATGTCCTCACAATATCTCAGTGATATCTATACTTAAGTATGAATTGTTACCTTAAGAATATGTAATTCAATGTTGAGATGTCAATTTGCTCGGTCAGTTTGCAGAGCAGTTGAAATTGTGCTTCTAGGTGAAGTTGGGTTATGGAAGCATGCGCTTTTTTCCTGTCCTCAAATGGGAATATTCGGAGTTCTCGCCTATACAAATGCCGGTGGTATAATATAAGCTAGGGTAACCATTTCATTCTTGAGTAAGACAACATTATATTACATGTGATACTTTCGGTCCTCCAATCTCGCCATACTCATATTTTCTCAATTTATTCATCCAAGAATAACGATCTCGTGTTGCGATTATTGATCAAATGTAAGTGAATAACTCATCATACTTACCGATCGGGAATTATATTGCAGAGAAGCTGCGGCAGGGAAGAAGGATCCGCATATAATCTACAGATTACATTCTATCAGGAAGCCTTTTTCGATATAATGAATATATATTATTAGCTAGTAACATTTTGAAAAAATATTACTCACATTTTCTTTATCAAATGTCTGCACTAGTGCAGGAATCTAGCCAATTTAATTAAATATATGAAATATCTCAAAAGATTATTATGTTGTTCCAAAACAAAATTCGATTATAGCGACTGTATTAACGGCATTTTCCTCATATAAAATGCACAGTTATCTTCTGTTAATAAGAGAAAGCAAACTTAACAAAATACAGCAGAAGACAAGTGAATATTTAAACAGGGGTATCCGCTGTGTAGCTTGTATACTGTTACCTGTATCTGTAAAATACAATAGAACGGATGATTGCGGCTTCTATCGGCTAGAATTCCGCTATCGGTTGGACACATCGATAAGATGTAATTTGATCTTCCTGGCTGTAGAACTAAAGAAATCGCCCTGATGTCCATGTCAGGATTAGAAAATTTCGCCAGACAGGATTATGAACGACCAATAACTTCCAACGTCGAGGCGCGGATGACCGAGAAGCTTATCGGGATTTCGGCTCATTCGGACCGACATACGGCTATGGATGACTTGTCATATCTCCAGTTTATTTGGGGGATTAATATTTTAATGGTGTTTCAAATACCAACGTAAGTAGCTGAGCTACCGATTTTATATAGATACATAATAAGTCAAGGAAAAGACGATATAATCCAACTAACGGATGGATGAGCCAACAATGGTAATGGAGAGAGATTCAGACCAAACTCTGACTCATAGTGTTAACCGTAAATAATACAAGCTATGAATTTAGCCGAAAGATAGAATAGATGCCAGTTTTAAAATCAAATAATCCTTCCGAGGCTGTGACAGGGCAGGCCGTTAAACGAGATCGTAATCAGCCTTTTAATAGCTTTCATTGACAATGCGATACGTGTCGCTAAACCACTGAAATGACCGCACAAAAAGATATCTTCATTACTCGTGAATGTAAATGCGTTTCCGGGGGAAATGGCTCCTTTTCATACCATTCATCGGGCCAATTTCTGTTATAACAGCTAATGTGGGACTATGATCTATTTAATCAGGTCAATTAACCTTCCGTAAAACCAATGATGAATTATATTTATTGTCCATTACGATATCATATCACGATATTGCATATCACTTCCAAAAACAAGGAACAGTGGAATCTAAAGAAAAATAAGCGTACAATGGCCTGTCATATCTGAACAGAATTATGAATTAAGTTTCTTGGTTTGAGGTATCAAAATATCCTTATTTGTGCTACCGGTACCAGTTTATTACTCACAAACTGGGTATGAGCAAAACCAAGAAAACATTTTGAGGGTGTTAGTATGATGAACGCTGCTCGGATTTGCTCAAACACCTGACGTAATATTTGCCATTCCTGTTTTCTTTACATTCTGCAAACTATTATAAATCATTCTGTGTGAAGCCCCAGAATTGACTAGCCGGAACGGCATCATACAGGAAATGCACTGACCAAATTATGTTGAGAATCCAGTGATTTTAATGGCATGTTCTGCCTTGGGGATCTTCCAATGTCCATTGCAACAGTCTAAGTGTGTGAAATACTTGTCATGTGAAACATTTTCAAAGATGTCTGTCAATGTCTGTTAAGAGTTCACAACTAACCACCGTGAGCTCAACCACCGTGAGCTTATCAGAAAGGAGTCTGATACCCACATTTTTTTACCAGGACAACTGGATTACAGCAGACAGAATCTGATGTTTTCGCATCATTTAATTTCAACAGTTCATCAATTTGTTTCCTCAAAATTTCATACATAGCATAGGAGACTGGAAAGGGCTTTGATCTCTCAACAGGGTCAGTAAAACCTGGTAGTGATGAAAAAATTTGATGAAATTCTTTCCACAGTTTTGAAAGCTCAGCATTTGTTCCTTTCTTTTCTTATATATGTTGCAATCGAGGCTCTTTGCAGTGGCACCTTGGATACCTTGCATCGTGGCATCGTTCGTTGGCCGGCATCACATGATTGACGAAAACGGCTGATATCCGCATGCATTCCAGGCCAGAATAAATTAGTCTGAATAAATGTCCATGGTTCGTGATACCCAATATATTCCGCTATTCCGGTTTCATGTACCAAGTACGAACTGCAGTTGGTGTGCACTGCTATCAGTTGTAGAGGACACTTGTCGATAAAGCAAACCGTTTGTTACAATAACTGAATTGGTAAGTTAACCATCTAATGCTACGGTCACACTATATGCGATGCGTAGGCCAAAGCGATCTATATGCGATAACGCTCGCGATTTTTATTTTATCGCATACAGACGAATGGTCTCGTTGAAGCCTTCGTTTCTTGCAATTGCTCGTGCTCTAGGCGATTGAAAATAACACAATAAATTGTTACCATATGCATGACGAGAAGTAATCTTTTATTTAATATATACGTCTAACCAGGATAATCATCTATCCTTTCATTGGCTACATTTAAGTAAATTTGCACAGTTCCAGACTTTTATATTAGAAAATGTGATGGATTCAGATATACTTTCCCCTAGAGGCGTTTAAACGATGACTGGGTACATATTTGCTTTTGATATTGTCAAATCCATGCTGTGATGTGTGCAGTGCGATAAAACTTGAAAAAAGTCAACTCGAATCGCACTGCACAGCTACAACGCAACGGATAGTTAACGCACTGCACAAAGTGTAACCACTCTTACGTCATAGCCTGTTAACGCGATAACACACGACCCACTCGCACTGGACATCGCACAAAGTATAGTGTGACCTTAATGTAGACAAAACAAGTAACCGAATATATTGTTTTGGGACATTAGATTTTAACCTGCTGCTGTATGGCCTGCGACCGGTTGGTCGCAATGTAAAACAAATTTAGGCCACTCTGAACTAGCAGGCGCGCTGGATGCGGAATTAGTACCTTGAAAAATTACCTAGGATTCTGCTACCCGTGAGATACACATTTTACCATAGTTGGTGTTTTCTTTTTCGACTCAATATTCATATGGTGTGCATCCATAAGGATGACGGATTCTTTAACCCTATCTGGCCTGGGCTTTTTGGGACCTGTCCAGGCCTGGGGGGGGGGGCGAAATGGCCCCCCTAATTATTGTTCTTACCCCTTGAGCTAGGAGCTGAAACTTACCACACTATACCCTTGGGTCAAGCTCTACCAGAAAATGTAAAAAAAATCCAAGATGGCCGCTTTGATGACGTCACAGTGACGTCATTTTCAAAAATGGCATATTTTGATCGATTTTTCGGTCGGATTTCCCGAATTTTTTATTTATGCAATTTCTCCGCAAAAACTGCATGATAAATTAGTAAATATTAATGTGATGTGAAATAAACTAGTTTTTGCCCACTTTTCATCGCGGAAAAGCAGAAATTTTGAAGAAATATGACAAAAACATCCGGAGTCCCGGAGTTTCTTTATTCCATTTTTCGTCGTTCCGGAGATAGCGCAGAAAGTTTGGTAGGGGGGCCATAATGCCCCCCCTCCCCCCAGGCCAGGTAGGGTTAACAGCTTCGTCAATTTTGTGGAGAGATTTCGCCGTCAAATAAATGGACAACTCCTTGGGCACTAGAACAAAAAATTGCTCAAGAACTAGGAAATCTTTTACGTCTCTCCTACCGACACCGCAGACGTCCACCTATTAGAATAGTTACCTAAGCGTGCGATATAGTGATATGTTAATTCATCTTTTGATATTCCTTCCTAGTGAATTTATGACGAAATCCGTCATCGGTAAGATGAAAACAACGGCGGAGAGCTTGCTTCAATTTAACATAGTCATGTCCTTCAGCTGTCGGCATTCACTGCTAATGCTTTACCTTTAAGTAAGATATTTTGGTAAGTATCATGGTCTTCTAATCCCCAGTGATGCGTTTTGGGATGACGTTCAAAACGAAGCCAATACGAATGCGTATGAGAGAGAGAGAGAGAGAGAGAGAGAGAGTTATGGTTTAACGTCGTGTTCAGCAATATTTCAACTATTTAGCGACAAGCAAACAAAATCCTAAGCATTTCAACAAAAACAAGTCAACAACCCAGCAATCCAGAAGTAATCATCACAACACACCAAAAAACATGTACATATATTAAAACTTATGCAACAAACCGATTTCTCTCAACCTAAAATACAGTCTTTTTTTACCCGAAACTGATCTTCTGAAGTAGCTGCTTGATAAAAACAATCTCTTGCAATCTTAAAATCTATACAGTCGATCATAATATGTTCCACTGTGAAATCTTCGTGGCATGGAATACACCTTGGGGCTGGTGCCTTTTTTAGTAAATGTTCGTGAGTTAATCGGGTATGGCCGATTCTACATCGCCTGATCATGGATTGATGGAAACGTTCCTGCTTACTCAGATGAATATATCCTACAGTTTTTTGGAACACATGAAGTTTGTTATTATCTACAGCGTCCCATAAAGATTGAAAGAGCTTTCTCACATAAGCGCAGATAGAAGGTCTGAGACCGGTATATGAGATTCCAAGAGGATCAACCTCATTATCTAGGGCTGTCTTAGTCATTTCCTCAGCTCCAGTATTTCCTTTGGTGCCAACGTGGCTAGGCAACCAACAAAACACAGCAACAATCTGTTGATGAAATCTACGGTCATATAATTGTTGAATGTTCAAAATAGGTAAGGAAAGTTGAAGTTCCACTCTCAATCGCTTGAAGGCATGACAGTGAATCTGAGAATATGACATATTTTCCTCGTATGGTAGACCCAATACCTTCTAAAGGTAACAATAGAGCTTTGGCTTCGGCGATGAAAATCGAACTTTTACCTGAAAGTCGACAGGTTTTAGTTTCGGAACTAAAGATAGTAGCCCCCGGTACTCTCTCGCCATATTTATAACCATCTGTATGAACAGCTTGATGCGATCTGCATTTTTCTCTCAATAGACTAAATTCTTGTGTATAAACGAGATGGCTCGTCTCTGCCTTTTTATATTTCGTCATTGTAATATCTACTTCTGGGCTGGGTAACTGCCATGGTGAAACTGGTAAGATAAAATTTGACTAAGCTTAATACCAGCTGCTACAATGTGTGGTGTCATACGAATTCCTAGAGGTGGAATAATGAAGGTTTTCTTTAAATACAAATCTACGTGTCGGGGTTGAGCGGTTAGATCGCAATTTTGTGATATATTGCAGTGCTAGTTTAGTTCTTGGAAGTTCTAAACAAGATTCATCTGTTTCGACATATAAGCTTTCTTTGGGTGATGTTCTGAACGCTTCGAGGCAAAGGCTTATTTCTTGATGGAAAATAGGATCTAGCTTTGCCAAGTTTGACTTGCTTGCACCGTTGTAAACAATAGAGCCATAATCAAGCTTAGAACGAATAAGTGATCGATATAAATGGAGAAGCGTCTGCTGATCTCTTTCCCACCTATCCCTGGCAACTACCTTCAATAAAACAAGAGCTTTTGTGCCCTTAGCTATGGAGCAATTAATATGTGATAAGAAAGTTAATCGGTGATCAAACAATATTTTTATGAATTTGACTTCTGTTACTACCTTGATTTCAGTTCCATCTAATGTAAGTACTGGATCTTTGTGGTGGGAATACTTTCTACAAAAGTGTATACAATTTGTCTTTGCTCTGGAGAACTTGAAACCATTCTCTAAACACCATTTCTGAATTCTATTTAGACACAGTTGTAATGTTCTCTCAATATTATGTATGCTTTTTCCACGATATGTTGAAATCGTCTACAAACAGTGATCCATCAATTGAATTATTCAAATTTGCAGCTAAGCTGTTGATCTTGATACTAAACAGAGTAGTCGGCAAACTACTACATTGTGGGAGACCTTGATCTTGATAGAAATGATTAGAAATGGTTATACCCAACCGAACTTTAAATTATCTATCATTCAGAAAGCTTGGGAATAAAAATGGGCAAACGGCCTTTTAATCCCATAGTATGAAGATCTTTTAAAATCCCGTATTTCCAAGTTGTATCATAGGCTTTTACTAAATAAAAAAAAATAGAAACCACATGTTCATTCTTTTCGAAAGCATTCTTAACATAGGAATCTAAGCTAACTAAATGGTCGATGGTATTTCTATTTTCACGGAAATCAGCTTGAATATCAGTAAGTTTCTTTTGAGTTTCAAGGTATCAAACAAGGCGAGCATTTATCATGCGTTCCATTGTTTCATAAACACAGTCAGTGAAATAGGACGATAATTACCGAGGTATGTATGGTTACGGCCAGGTTTTCCGACTGGTATTATGCCATGATGGTGGAAAGTCTTCTGTCACCCAAAGTCTGTTAAAGATGAGTAATAGAGTTTCTAGAGAAGAGTCCGGTAGATGCTTTAAGTCGATAATAAATATTATCAAGACCTGAAGCAGAATCGTTTGCTTTCCCGAGAGAAGCCTGAAGTTCGTTCTTTGAAAACAAAGCATAATAGCCTTCACGGTTATTGGATGAAAATCTTACTTCATTCTTCTCTTCTCTTTTTTGGAAATTTTGAAAAAAAAAATAGGTACACAATTTCTGACGAAGAGTTTCTGACAATTGTTTCGCCTAACCTGTTTGCAATTTCCACTCTGTCCGTTATCACCTGATTTCCATCATTGAGATGATGAACACTGGACTTTCACCTTCAATTTTGTGAATCATGTTCCAGACTTTTGTTATAGGAGTATGTTTATTGATTGTAGATAAACATTTTTTCCGAGAGTCACGTTTGTTTTGTTTCGTGGTTCCACGAGCTTTGGCTCTAGTAATTCTGATATCTTTTCTAATTTTCAGAATTAGGATGTCGGCGGAAGCACCGTTCAGCTTTCTTCCTACATTTCCTTGCGGGAAACGGGAATTTCAAGAGCAGCGCAAATCTCGGAGGTATTGCCGCCATGCCGAATTCACCCATTGTGCATAGATTTGAAATATAAACCACGCTGGAACAGTAAACTCATCAAGTGTTAATTCACTGCTGGTGAGAAAAATATTTAGTTTGACATACAGTTAAACTAAATGTCTCAAATCAGCTGAAATATAATAACATAAAATCAGCAGTAACACAAGTGCAAATATCTTCACTTCAATATAGGTATTCCCATACTGATCTTCGTCTCCCGTTTTTGTTTTATTTGCCAAATCAGCCAAAGCGCGGGCTTCGCAAATGAGGGGATTTCAAACATTTGGTAGCGTATAAGTCCTTCCCAATGATTGGAAACGAGAAATATCTGTTATAAAATATCATATAATATAGCAATGAAGCACTATTAGATCGCTTAAAGACGTTAATACAATAACGTGATCGTTAATCAACTTGTTTGGACAAAACGTATAAGAATACAAGCAGAAGGAAAGAAAGCTGAAACAATTTGTGGCAGGTAATGCTACATGTAATTATGCTGTCAAAAATATTTATAGCTAACTGAACAGATGTACCGAAATTTTCAGAAATTGTATTCAAGGAGTATTCTGTAAATAACAGAAGTCACACGAGAGACACTGGGACTGATTTCCAACAGATGATGTGTTACATCAACTCTTGTGTATTAAAGACACCACAGGTATCCATGTGACCGACAATAAATCTAAATTAAAGTCGTACTAACTATTATGAAGTAATTTCTAAGCCCAGCTGTAGATGGTGATGATCAATAAACAGGTAAATATGCTCAATAAATTCGGCTTTTCGAAAATTGTGTATGCGTCCCTAAATGGAATCGATTTTCGCACTTTAATAGACAATAAAGAATTCCATCTATCAAATCAATATCTATGCACTAAATATTTCTGGCTACCAAGCATGAATTTACCATTATTTCTGTTTCTATCATTATTCATGTTTGCATAATGGACTGGCATCGACCATGTAATAGAGGGTTTAAGTTAAAAATGATACAGACACTGGATTCTGCACGTAAGGACATCAAAATTATCAAGCGGCATTTTAAATCTCCGATAAGCTATGGCATGCTATTTTATTGCATGCTCTTTTCTTGTCGTTGAGACTAATAAAAAAAATATAATTTCTTGATAGTTGCGTTGAGCACGACAGATCAGTCGTATTGCGATGGTCTTCAAGTATTTGAGGAACAATGGTGTCTATATGATCGAAACGGAGGTTGCGGATGTGTTTCATATTCACCATCTCACCACTGTTTGTTGGATCATGGCTTAGTGAATGTCTCATATCATCAGTTCACATTGTAGATCGGATAACCTTCACTGGGATGGAAAATAAAATAAAGCCTTTTTAAGGTCAAGATCCAAATATGACAAAAAAAAGTGTGTTTACAAATGTGCCAAACGCCCCAGGAAGTCGATAGGAAAATATAGCCAAACAGATTATTTTCAATATAAACACGCCTACCTGTACAGAATAGATTTTTCTTCAATTATAGCAGACGATGAAAGATTTTAGAATCAAGTCGATGAAAATGCATTAAATATCTACCGATCAACATCAATCGGTCGTCTAGGAGATCGATCTTATAAAGAATAAATTCTGATTTCCTTATATTTTGTCAAGTGATTTTCAGCGAAACTGTGACTCCCTATTTACAAGTGACTAAGAACACCTCGGATAATGAATGCTTAGTACATCGAAGACTTACATCGAAGAGATAAGATGTGTTGGGATGGGATAAGCAACGATCGCATATACATGTAGTTATCGACATATCTCTAAAGCCGGTATCTACACGTACAAATCAGACATATTTCAGATCAATAATAAATATAGGATATAGAATGGTTGCACTTGAATATCACAAATATCTTTCGAGTGAAAGATAGAAGAATAACTCACGAGACGCGAAGCATTAACCCTACTTAGGCTGGGCTTCTTGGGACCTGTCCAGGCCTGGAGGGCCATTTCGGTCCCCTAAATATTGTGTTATCCCTTGTGTTATGTACATGTACTGTACATTGGTTCAATTCTCCAAACTGTTATTCTTTTATACTTATTCATCATGTAATTACGATTCAGATTTTAATTGTGTTTTACTCAGCGAGGATCTCTATTACTGTAACTCCACATGTGGTCAACTATAAACCGTGAGAAGGAGACTGAAGAGAATTTGAGTAAGGATGGTAATGATTTCATGTTCTGGTTGACTGACAATTCGCAGCGTACCGCCCCCAAGGCCAGTTAAATGTATATCATATTTAGTCCAAGTTGAATTTTAATTGTCGCTGCTAATCACATCGTGTTTTGGTTGACTGGCAATGGTCAAGGGGTCTCGTCTAGCAGACCTATTAAATGTTGATTACCATTTCCTGCACTGATAGCCAGTTCGCTGTGTGTGGGACCTTCTCACGGACATATGTTCGCCTATCTTCTATATAACTGTTGTCTTGAGGTATTGAGTTCAGTTTAGACTGGGCTTTACAGTTGTGAAGGTCTGGAATAAACGTCATCATGTGATCTTTGTAAAACTGGACTTTGTGTTTTTCCTGAGATGTGACAAAACAAGAACAGCAACTGATAATATAGTGGGGATGTTTCAGAACTTGATCAACACATAATACTTGATCATGAGCTATGGGACTGAACCACACTATACCTTTGGGTCAAGCTCTATCAGAAAATCTGAGATGGTCGCTTTGGTAACGTCACAGTGACGTCATCTTCAAAACAGGCATTTTGGGCCGATATTTCGGTCGGATTTTTCGAATTTATATTTATGCTTTCTTTGCAAAAGTTGTATGATAAATTAGTGAATAATAGTCTGATGTGAAATAAAATATATTTTGCCAAATTTTCCTCGAAGTAAAGCAGGAATTTTGAAGAAAATTGACAAAAACACAATTTTTCTTTTACCCGACATGGACGCCGTTTTGAATATACCCTTGAACCCCTACTCGGGGATTATGCAAATAGGCCCAAAATGACCTTAATATGATCAACTAAAATGTCGCGGAGGGCCAGCTTTCATTTTTTGTCATTCTGGAGAAGAAAGTATTGTAGGGGGCATAGTGCCTGGTAGGGTTAAATGAGATAACCCCCGTCTTTTAGGAGAAAATAATATAAACAATGCTAAATAAATAATAGAACATGTTTCGTGTTAGATGTCCATTAGTTGACCAAGTGTTTGGAGATAAAACCAAAATCTGAGATTTATTGCGCCATGAAAGTCGTTTGTAGCATAGCGCTGATATGAAATGTCAGATTGAATGTTACATATCGATTTTATAAACGCGAAAGTGACTTGCGAAATGAAAACAATGTTTATTCTCAAACGTCTGGTTTTATAAGTCCTGCCAATTCAACTTGCCCCCTAACTCTTTGCCACGCAAGGCAGGTCACAGATTCCTTATACATGTAGCCTCCCTCATACACAATATGCAAAGCTCTTATATCTGGAATCTGTTATAACTAATCCAAGAAACTCCTGTCCATCCTGTTCACTTTTAAGCTCCTCCAATCTAATTGTTCTGTAATAAAATTCACCACAAATCACCGGATGGCTGTATGTCGACACTGTTCGAATAACAATGCAATCGATGGACCTCATCCTCAGTTAACCATTCTGGTTTTAATCATGTCTCAAAAGTAACATTATTTCGATAATATAATTCTTAATCTTAACCCACATAGCCTCAACGTTTGGATCTACAGTTGATCAACTCTTGCAGAAATCAGTTACAAAAATAACACTACCACTGCCGCGGCACTTCCTCTCTTCTAGACTTCTATCCCTTCTATTAAGGCACATAACCGTATTCTATAGTGAAAGACTTTCACTGATTTCATCCTTGCCCCAAGTCTCGGTAACCATATTAATATGCGGATTAAGTTCATCAACATAGCATTTAGTGAGGTAGCTTAGGGCCATATTTTGGAAAGATCGTGACACGCTGGACCAAAGCACCAAACTTGGCACACTCATCACTTGAGACATATAGAACAATATCAGAAGGGGTGCCCGTTGCTCTGGGCTCTGTGATGGCCTCTGGTCCCCAAAAGGGCATCTGAGGGGCAATATTGCTATTCAAAGAATAGTTAGCCTCCCAACAGCTTCGTTATTTTTATTATCCTTAAGGCTGGGAAGCTGAAACTTGCCACACTGTATCACTGGTTCAAGCCCTACCAGAAAATGTCACAAAATCCAAGATGGCCGCCATGATGACAACATTTTCCAAAAATAAGTCATTTTCCTGACGATTTTTCGGTCATATTTTTCGATTTTTTTTATTTATGCAATTTCTCCGCAAAAACTGCGTGATAAATTAGTAAATATTATTGTGATGTGAAATAAAATAGTTTTTGTCCATTTTTCATCGCGAAAAAGCAGAAATTTTGAAGAAATATGACAAAAACATCAATTTTCAGGTACCCCACGTGGCCGCCATCTTGAATTTACCCATGATCCTCTGCTCAGGGGTTCATGTATATAGGCTCAAAATGACCCCAATATGATAAACGATAAAGTCCTGGAGTTTTAGTTCTCCATTTTTTGTCGTTCCGGAGATAGCACAGAATATTTGGTGGGGGGCCCAGGCCAGGTAGGGTTAATTTTGAAGGAATACGAGGAAAACAGAACTTTCCAGTTACACCCTAATATCATCCATTTTCAATTTACTCATGATGCTCTGCTCCGAGTATTATGCTGCAGGCTCAAAATAACTTCAATATCATAAGCTATAACTGCGCTAACTTACAGCTCTCAACGTTTATTCATTTTGGATCACCAGGGAAAAATTCTCTTAGAAGGAAGTGGGGTAGCTGAAACCACCTAAACCAATTAAGTTTACATAATCGCCTGTGTAAAACTTGAACTGTGATTCAGCTTTCCGTCTCGTAAAATGGGGGGAAAAGCTGGACATACTCAAGGCTGGCCAGGTTAGTTTTTCTGGGTTATTCTTGCATTTACCAGGTTTACCCCATGTTGAAGCGTTTACTCCATCAGACGTCCTCAACGCTCACCAATTAACATTCGATGCGTTATTTGTTTGAGCTGATCTGTCATCACAGCACCCGAGCTAGCGTATCTAATTCCGCTTAAGCCGGTGCTAGGGGCCGTGTAGATATTTCTTAATCTCCACATGAACCGCTACAATAGACGCACGGCTGAGATACTAAGGCTACATCCGAGAATCCACCGTATTCTCGGGACTGCATGTTTGGTGCTGAGGGAAGCTTTCCTGTTGATATGAGTTGATATGGTTGCTTTTTAGTCGCCAGACGTCGTCAATTACTCCCACCTGTTGCTTATCGCTCCAATTTCAATCTTTCTACTTTCAAGTTTGAGAGATGAATAGCTGATTTTTTTTCTGGAAGGCCGTGAAATTACGTCGGGGTAAATTCAGATTTGACGAAACGGTGGTGTACCTCGAAAATTTTGTTTTTGGAGTATTTTTCTCAAAATTGGTGTATTATTCTACGTAAAACTACCCAATAATATCTTAAATCACATCAGATGATTAATTACTAATTCGCAAGGTAATTTAGGCAAAGAAAATTGCACAAGTAAAAAGTTTGAAAAATCGATTCTAAAAATCAGCAAAATAGCTTATTTTTATAAAATGACGTCACCGTGACATCATCAAAGAGACCATCTTGAATTTTGTTATATTTTCTGGTAGCACTGGAACCCTAGATATAGTGTGGCAAGTTTTAGCTTCCTAGCCTCAAGGGTAGTAAAAAATAATGAAGATATTGGTAAGCTATCTATTTTTTAATTGGTAATATTTCCCCTTAACCCTACCTGGCCTGGAGGTGGGGGGGACATTATGCCCCCCCCATCAAACTTTCTGCGCTATCTCCGGAACGACAAAAAACAGAGAGCTGAAACCCCGTGACTTTATAGTTTATCATATTGTGGTCATTTTGAGCCAATTTGCATAACCCCCCGAGCAGGGGATCATGGGTAAATTCAAGAAAGGGGTACCAGAAAATTGATGTTTTTGTCATATTCCTTCAAAATTTCTGCTTTTCCGCGATGAAAAATGGGCGAAAACTATTTTATTTCACATCACATTAATATTTACTAATTTATCATGCAGTTTTTGCGGAGAAATTGCATAAATAAAAAATTCGGAAAATTTGACCGGAAAATCAACAAGAAAATGCGATTTTTTAAAAATGACGTCATCAGAGCGGCCATCTTGGATTTTTTTTTTTACATTTTCTGGTAGAGCTTGACCCAGGGGTATATGGTGGTAAGTTTCAGCCTCCTACATGTAATTCAAGGAGTAAGAGAATGGCCTCCAGGCCACGACAGGTCCCAAAAAGCCCAGGCCAGATAGGGTTAAATGCCCTTTTGGGGGCCAGAGGGCGTCACATGATCCAAAGTGATGGGCACCCCTTCTGATATTGTTTTGTATGCCTCAGGTGATGGATGTGCCAAGTTTGGTGTTTTGGTCCAGCGTGTCACGATCTTTTTGCTAAGCCACCTCACTAATTTAAGTTCATCCATTTTAGGCATCATACTGTGTACATTGATATAAAAAAAATCATCCGAGTGATTTCACCACTGTTGAACTTCTTGAACAGGAATTTGGGTCTGGCTGCGAAACACCATCACCAATTAACTCAGTTTTTCCAGACATCACTTGGTCTATCATATTCTCGGTATTCGCAATATTTAAACTAGATTCCTCGTAAGCTAAGACACTCCACGGCCACCTCACGCTGGCCCACTTTGGCCGATCGCTTTCACGATCTTTCCTCGCTAAATGAAGGGCCCTCGGTGGCCGAGTGGTCTAAGGCGCTTCGCTGGTGACCGCTAGCCTCACACCGCTGAACCGGCACGGGTTCGAGTCCAGCTGGTCCATGTGTGAAAGTTTGTCAGTTACTTGCCGAAGGGCGGTGGTTCTCTCTGGGTACTCCGGCTTCCTCCACCAACCAAACTGACTGTCACCATATGAGTGAAACAAACTTGAATGTGACATTAAGCCAAATTCCCTCCCTCCCTCCTCGCTCAATGTTGATTTCGTTTCGTCTTGTTTTGTTTTTTTGTTTTTTTTTCTCCTTCCATTTCTTCTGTCCACAGTCTACCTTTTCCTTTCCTTCCTGGTGAGGCCAGGTATGATATACACATTGCTCTTATTTACTCTTCTATCTGAGCTGGACTAATCTGATCGGGTTTTGTATCACCCAACCGTTCAATGCTTTTTACTGTAATATACTCCAGTTCCTCTGTAAATAATTCCTCAACTAACTGCTCAGTGAAAATCAGTTCTTCCATGTTATCAGGTTATATTTCCATTGCTCAATATCTATGTTTCTTCACTATGCCGTGTACTCCATCAGGCGCCCTCGATGCTCATACATTAACAAAAGATGTTTTACTTATTTGAGCTGATTTGTCATCACAGCTCCGGAGCTAGCGTATCTAATCCCCCTTAAGCCGGTGCTAGGAACCGTGTAGTTACTTCATAGTTTTCACATAAACATCTGCAATCAAGGCTACATCTTAGACTCCTACTCCTTGTTCTATCCCAAACTGATACTATTTTAAGTAAGTAAACGACTGGCTCAGCAGGGTAAGAAAAGATAAATGCATGTGTTCAGTTTCTGCTGTAATTATTTACGATATGTATATATAAATATATGCAGTAAATAAATGCAGCGAAACTGCCTTTGTGTGCGGCAAATATAATATTGTTAAAAAATCACAACGAAGTCAAGTGGTTTAATTTCTGATTAAATAGTTTCACCGTGTCTCGATGGTTTATTAAAGCTTTATTCGAGCTCACGGTGCTTTAATCAAATCCTGCCAATTTGGCAATTCTGAGAGCTGGATGAAGCAGATGATTAACAATACAGTTATGTATAAAAGAGGCTTGTCTCTTCACTAAATCAAAAATAGGTTATATAGATTATGTATTTGCAGCTTCAAATAATACAAGTGGATAGACAAACAAAATAGGCTGTTGGAATAATTCCTCTAACTCTTTGATGTTCCATCCCATGCCGCAGAGCCATACTTGTAGTCTCACACATTCCTCTCAACAAGGATCTCTAGTGCATTAGTGTAATTGCACACATATATATATATTTAAAAAAAATAACTTGTGGCCGCTGGGACAGACATTTATTATGAAACGAACCTGATGAAATGATAAAATAATGTCTTCACTGCATGTTACCAATATTTGTAAAAATTTTCACTTTTTTCAGATAATAGAAAGCATATCCTTCAGCAGTAAATAACAATACGAAGCTGCGCATCTGAAAACCCCTCGGCTCTGGGTACATTCATAATGTATTCAATTTGAACCAAGATGTCAGGAACACCAAGCAGTCAAGTCAGAAATATACAGATTATCAACAATTTTGCAATTAGGAATGACCCCCAAGGTTTCCGTCCAATCAAAGAAATCGGTATTCAGTACATAAGTTTCTTGATGCATCAAAGATGTATACCAAATTTTACATCGAGCATTTGAACGGCATCAGAGATAGAGATCATTAATGATTTCGCATAAATTAAAGATGGCCGCTCATCCTTCCCGCCACTCAGAGGAACTGATGTGGTTATTAATTGAAAGTCTCTTGATACATTGATGCTGTTTACCAAGTTTCGTACAGAACACTGAAATGGTATCAGAGATATACATCATTAAAGATTTTGCATAAATTAAAGATGGCCGCCAAGGTTTTCAGTCAATCAGGTCCCAATTTAAATTATCTGTATGCATCGATGATGTATACCAACTTTCATATAAAACAATTGAATGGTAACAGAGATATGTATCATTATCGATTTTGCATAAATTAAAGATGGCCTCCAGGATTTCCAGCTAATCAGAAAAGCCGGTTTGGTAATTCATTGAAAGTTGCTTGATGTATCGATGATGTATACCAACTTTCGTATTGAACAGTTGAATGGTTTCCGAGATATGGACCATTATCCATTTTGCATAAAATTAAAGATGGCCGCCAAGGTTTCCACCCAATCAGGTCCCAATTCAATAGGCTTTTGGTCCTTGACTAGGTAAATAAGCATACCAAATTTGGAATTCTTCAGTGGAACCGTTTTCCGGATATCTCGCTCATGTACTGACGTACGGACGTACGAACAGACGGACGTATATGACGACAATATCCCATGACCAAAATTGGCCGAGGGGTAAAAATGAGTATTGAGATACAATGTAAAATCTTCATGGTTAGATGGACTGGAGCTATGCTGGGATGCATCGTCCCATGGCATCATATTATATACATGTACCTCCTACTGCCAGGAGTACACCCCTAGTATATTACAGTTCTATTTGGTTATCTCCCCTGTCGCCTTACATTTTCAAACACAGTGTGTCTGTGATATGCAGAGCTCTTTTTGTAGATCAGGGGGAAATGCTTGCAACATTCCATGAATATTTCAGAAGCAGAATGGAAAGAAAACATTTCTGAATACAGGGAAATTATTACGTAAATGATTTGACCACCACTGGATTTTAGAAACTTACCATAAAAAGATAATGCAGAGGGTCTTGAGGGGTAAGCTTTAATGATGAAAATTCCAAACTGTAACTCACATATTTCATGAAAATGTAAATGAATACAGGCAAAGTGAAATATCCCATTGTTTTCTACAATGAATTACTGGTATTATTTAATACTAAATTACTGCCCAAACACGCTTTCTAATGAGAATGAGTTAGTCCAACAAAATCACTCAACATGCGCCTCTCAAAATCTGTGGTTTAACAGTCGACATATTTTGAGCACGAAAGTAGTGCCACTGGAAAATGAACGAAAACACGCATAAAATTAGATAAATGGAAATGTAACTTAAACATATCAGACCTGCAACTATACGCGAACATTAAAAACACAGAAACGTGGACACTCTAAAGAAGGAAGTTTCAAACCTCTTTCTTGTCGTGTAAGAACTTTATCTTTTGCTGTGTTAGCAAGACACAGAGCTGGTGCTCAATTTTTTTCTGACTATAATACAGGACCATTAGTCCCTACGGGCCTACATCGCCCCGTGAAAATAGGCTTAAGTAGAGCTGGCAGCAACTTTTGTTGTGTATTATAGTGTATACACCCTCCAATGCTTGGGTAGACAAATATGGCGATCATCAATAATTTGGGACTAGCGTTTAACAAGGTTGGTCTCGCTTCAAAACGAGATTTGAAAAGTGAATAGGATGTGGAGGCTTCTATGTCAGTGGGCAATGAGTTCCACACTCGCGGTGCTATCGTTTTTTTAGAAGAATGTGATAGATTTGAAATCACTCGGATTCTGTAGAGATTAAGGTCGGATTGTCGGGAGGGGTAGCAGTGAACTTCTGATAGTTTTTTAAAATAGCTTATAAATATGGTCGGTAGAGAAAATGGTGTGTGGTAAATAACAATACCAGGTGGTCATTGATTTGAGGAAACGGTAGGATGTTTAATTGCTCAAGTAATGGACTGGTATGAGCGTACTTGTTACTGGCAGATATTAAGCGAATAAGTCTTTTTTGTAGCACGACTAGTTGCAATGTTGCAATAAGATATATAGAAATAAAACAAGGAATAATATTTCCTGTTATGCTGTTAAGGCAGTGTCGTACATTATTAATAACACCACTGTTTCTCCAGATTTTAGAAGCCAATTCATCTATATGATTTTGCCAGTTTAGTTTGTCGTTAAAATGAATACCAAAGAATTTGGTAACAATTTCAAATTCGGTGCCAAATATAGATACTTTGGGGGTAGTAGTATTCATGGTTTTGGCATGTCTGTTTGGTTTGAAGAACATGTATTTAGTTTTCTTCACATTTAAAGAGTTTGTTACAGGATAACAAATTGTGAAGCTTTTCAAGTTCGTGGGACATTGTCTCTGCTAGTCTATCGGAATCAGTATTAGAGAGGGTGGCACTAGTATCGTCAGCAAAGAGAATGATGTCTAGAGCAGACGAGGCTTTATTTATATCATTTATGTATATTAAGAAGAGGATGAGGCCTAGTATTGAACCTTGCGGCACACCAGGGTTTATCGCATTGAGAGGCGACAGTATACTGTTGACGGATACGCACTGTGACCGCGTCGTTAGATAGCTGCGAAATCAGTTGTTTGCAACTCCACGGAAACCATAGTAGTCGAGTTTGTACAAGAGAATCTCATGATTACCTGTATCAAACGCTTTCGAAAGATCTGGGAAGGTGGAGATGCTGAACTGTTTCGATTCTTTGGCAGAAGCAAGTTTATCATAAAGGGAGAGAACTGCATGGAACGTGAATGGTTAGCACGGAATCCATATTGGTTTTGACAGATAATGTTGTTAATTTCTAGAAAGGTAGTTACCCTGAATGCGACAAGTTTTTCAAAGAAATGCTCAGGCAAAGGAGAACATAATTTGGTCGATAATTCTCTGCTGTAGTTTTCCATCCAGACTTGAAAACAGGACTGATTTTTGCAATGTGAAGAGCACTGGGAACAATTCCACTTTGGAAAGACAAGTTAAAAATATGCGAAATGGGGGAGGATATTAGGCTCGATATTGGTTTTATGAGAGACATGCTAATATTGGCAATACCAGGGGAGCCACTTTTTAGTACAGATATGACTTCCTGTCATATCATATGTGACCCTATGCTGATCTGTCATCACAGATGTATCTAATTCCGCTTAAGGGCCGTGTGGATACTTTATTGTCTTCACATGAACAGCTGCAATAAAAGCGCAGCTGAGATACTAAAGCTACATCTTAGAATCCAGCGAATTCTCGGGTCTGAATGTTAGGTGTCGACGAATGCTTTTCTGTAGAGACTTATGGTTGCTTTTTAGTCGCCAGACGTGGTCAATTTTTCCCCACCTCTTGCATATCGCTCCAATTCAACAATATCAATCAGAGTACACGGTTTGAACAGAAATTCATTTTTATAGTGTTCATCAAGATAAGTTGTAAAGTCGTCTAGGGTGTTTGGGATTTTCGAGGCAAGATCGGAGGTAACTGAAGAAAAGTAGTCATTGAAGTGGGTGGCAATTTCTGCAGGATCAGTAATATCGTAATATTATAAATTAGTTTCAAGCTTTAACTTTGCTTGTTTGTAGACGTATAAACGTTTCCATACATCGACGTACAAACTCATATGTTATAACGTATGACAATAGAATCGATAATAGATGGCAAATATACAGATGTTACATATATATATTAAATAAAAAGACTATACACATTATATTACAGACAGTTCATCAATGTACGAATACGTTTATATTCTAACATGTAGGTACTTGTGAAAAAAACACTATCGATGTAATATAAAGAATCAGAATTTGGAATAAATAATTGTAGGTGTTGACTTAGTAGATTATGATTTATACGTGTATCCTCTCATTCGGGTATAGCAAACCTGTGTACGTCGACTATGGATAAGGTATTATTTACTTCATAAATTACTAGGCACGATAGATATGTTATTCAGAAGTTATGGCGTCTAGAAAATGACTTCAAATTCTCCAGAGCTAAGACAAATTGTATACACTTTTGCAGAAAGTATTTCCAGCACAAAGATCCAGTACTTACATTAGATGGAACTGTGATCAAAGTAGTAAAAGAGGTCAAATATTGTTTGACCACCGATTAACGTTCTTATCGCATATAAATTGCTTGAAAGCTAAGTACACGGAAGCGCTTGATTTGCCGAAGGTAGTTGCCAAATATAGGTGGGGAGGAGACCAGCAAACACTTCTCCATTTAAATCGATCACTTGTTCGTGCATCCCCTAAAGAAAGCTTATATGTCGAAGCAGATGAACTTCCTCGAACCTCGAAGAATTAAACTATCACTGCAATATATCACAAACTTGCGATCACATCACTCGAATCTTGCATATAACTGTGTTTTCAAACCTTAGTTCGTGGATTTCTATTTAAAGAAACCCTTCATTATTCCACCTCTTGGAATTCGTATGAAAGTTTACCTAACAAGCTCTTATCAATTCCATCATGGCAGTTAGCTAAACCAGAAGCAGATATACACTAACGAAATACAAACGCAAACACGAGCCAGCTCGTGTGTACACAAGAATTTGGTCTACTGAGAGATAAAAATACAGATCACATCAGGCTATTTATACAGATGGTTCTAAAGATGATGAGAGAGTAGCTTGTGCTACTATCTTTAGTTCCAAAACTAAAACCTGTCGACTACCAGGTAAAAGTTCGATATTCACTGCAGAAGCAAAAGCTATATTTTCGACTTTGGAAGGTATTGGGTCCAATAAAAGAAAAAATATGTCATATTCTCAGATTCACTGTCATGCCTTCAAGCCATTAAGAGTAGAACTTCAACTGATCCCACCATCTTGAATATTCTACAATTATATGACTGTAGTTTTGATCAACAGATTGATATTATTACCTTTGATGCCAACGTAACTAGGCAACCAACAAAACACACTGAGGCTGATAGAATGGCTAAGGCAGCCCTAGATAATGAGGTTGATCCAGTTGGAATCCTATATGGCGATTTCAGACCCTCTATCTGTACTTATGTGAGAAATGCTGTTTTAATCTTTATGACATACTGTGAATAATAACAAACTTCGTTGAGTTCAAAAAAACTGTAGGTTATACTCATCTGAACAGCCAGAAACGTTTCGATCAAGCCATGATCAGCTGATGTAGACTCGGTCATACACGATTAACTCCCGAACATACTTAAAAAAGAGCCAGTCCCAGGTCACGAAGATCTCACGAAGATCTCACGGTGAAACATATTCTTATCGACTGTATAGATTTTAAGATTTTAAGAGATTCTTTTTATCGAGCTACTATTTTGGAAGATCTTTCTGGTCGGGTGAGGGAGGACTGTGTCTTAGGTTATTTGAGAGAAATCGGGTTTTTTCATAAGTTTTAACTGTATGTTTTAATGTGTTGAATTACTAAGTTATTAACTTGGATAATTAGAATTTTGTTTGATCGTCGTTATATAGCCGAAATATTGCTGAACACTAGGTTAAACCTTAACCCTCTCTCTCTTTCAGAAGTTCCGATGATATTAAATGGGAGCAGTTGGTCAGTCTATTCATGTGTCGGATTAGGCAGGTTGAAATGTTGAAGGAAAGTTTTCTGTGATATTCTGTCACTTTGGATAGAGTTAGAGTTTTATGGAGCAGTCACAATATAATGCATATAGTTCGTTGAGGAGAAGGGACTGCATGTGCTATTGTAGTTCAGTGAACGCCTCTAGTCGGGGCGATGTCGGGGCGATTCCGTCAACATACAGCTTACCTCGGGTGAATCGTACTTTCTTCCCTTCGTTGAAACATAGGTTCATATGTTCTAGAAAGAAGCTTTTTTTCTTTCTGTCCTCGGGGTTCAAGTCCTCTGTTACAAACATAGGGAAGTCCTTTAACAGCTGTCAAGCCTGGAATAACACTTCATTACGCTCGGGCCGGTAGGTAAATTTTGCGCCTATATGTCGGTTCTGGCCTGGCCTTTCCTCACCTGAGCAGTGAACATTTTCAGGAGTTATATCCGGTATTTTTAGATTGTTCTTGATAACTTCATCTATCACATCCTTCGGATTTTCACCAACGTTTTGTTCTGTACCTCCAAAACGCAGGTTAAATCCACGACTGTAGCGTTCGCCGTCCTGTGTTCGTTGCTTCAGTTCTTCATTCTCTTTTTGCTGAGCCTGTATCGTATTGCGCAACTCTTTAAGTTCGGGCACGACTGTGGTATCTAAAAATTTCTTGTCTTGTACGTCTTTGTCCGTGTGTTCAAGGCTGGAGATTATTTCTGTTTGCTGGCGTTCAACTTTTGTAATTCTCTCGAGAAAATTCTCTTGCTGTGTAGCGATTTTGGCCGATGCAGGCCGCTTATGGACCGTCTTATGAACTGTTTGAAAGACTCGCCTTGGTGGTCGTCCATATTGCTCTCTGGGGTCTCACTTTCGCTCTCGGAACTTCGGTTTTTCATTTCCTCCGGTTTCTGGCCCTTTCTTTTGGGTACTATTTTCTCAGATCGTTGGGCTTTAGGTGGCATGATTTGTCCTCGAGTATTTGCGATGATATGCGATAATATAAATAAAGAATATAGTCAGTCCATCCGTCTCATGCCAGACCGGATCCCTGATCATTAGTCACCAGACGTCGTCAGGTCCCGAGCTAGCCTACTTAATTCAAGTCGGCGCTGGGGGCTGTGTGGTTACTTACTATTTTTCACATCAACCACCGCAGTGAAAGCGCGACTGAGATATCAAGCCTACGTCACAGAATCCTTCGTATTCTAATCTGAATGTGAGGTGCCAAATGGCGATTTTCTTTGCAGTCATGTTTGCTGTTTAGTCACCAGAAGGTCATCCGTTTTGCTAGCCTCTTACAAATCTCACCAATTCTAGCACATAATCCCTAAAAGCTACTCCCAGTACTTTCTCCATCCCATCTAATCTCTGTTTAATATCACCTATCAGCTGTCACTAGATCATGACTCTCCTGGAAATTGTTCACGAGCTGTAATGCCTTTTTCACCTGAACATTACTACGTTTGAGGACAGTCTCTGTTGCATCACCGCAGTCTTCGTGGTATCAAGCACACTTCGCAGTATTTACCATCCTGTGTGTAAATCACGACGAATGTAATTCTTCTGTCTGTGAGTTCTCAAGCTCCGCTGCTGCAGCATTGTGTTATTGTGGTATCGTTTTGAGTACCATATTGGAAATGCTTCAAAAGATGTAAACAGTTCGCTATTTCTGCTTCAAAGTTAATATTTTGTTGCGGACGATCGCCCGGGGCGTCACAAATAAAACTTGGGAAATTAATATCTTAATTTTGACTCTTCGGACACGAGACAGAACGTAAACACAATAAAAAATATCCGAAAACACTTACACTACTCCAGAGCTGCCGAACTGCAGCTGACCGTCACCGCTCAAGCGCAAATGGATATACACAGAAATGCAGGCAACAAAATCTACCTTTATAAGGTACCAAAATCAACCAATCGCAAACGATTTCATACCCGTTTAAGTGAAGTATATCAACCCTATTCCTTTCGCCATTCTAACCCAAAATTAAGGGGCGATGGTTCCTTTGAAAGTTAACAGTTCCCGTCGCTACAGAGTTGACAGTTGACACTCCTCGCACATTGCATGTAGGTACACGCTCACTGATGTAAGCAAACGTAACCCAATACAATAATTTGGTGACGCCATATAGAGACCTAATAACGTAAGGGGGGGGGGGGAGTTTAATGTCAAGTTATTAGCCTTTTAAGTCCCCGCGAACGAAGTATGCTGGGAGGCATACAGTGCCTGGCGAGTCCATCTACCTATCCGTCCGTCGACTGTCCGCCACACTTTCCTTGTTTAATTAACTAATCCCACAGTTGTGATAAGTTTGTGAAACATCGTAGACATGTTTGACATGATTTGAAGATGTGCATGTTCTTTGTATGAGATATTATTTGGTGTCATATTCATGACGTTTTGAGCCTGTTTGGACTTTTGGACTTCTGAAATGAACCAGCCAACAGTTTTCACTGGATGCTTCTGAAATATTGTAGACAAGTTTAATTCGATTTGGGGATACGTATATGCTATTTATGAGATGAAATATTGACTAGTGCAAGATTTCGCAATGCATACTTCTGAAACTTTGTACATATATCTTATTTGTGAGATAACTATATATCATATTTATGACGTATTTGCTGCGTGAATTAATTCGTCATGTTAGTGGGGGGAGGGGTCGTTGAATCCGGGCATTATTTTGGAAAACATACTGTAAACGGCGATTTTCCTTGTGTTCGCTATCTTGAGAATTTGATATTTTACATATATTTGGCCTATACGTGGTGCGGTTGAAATCGAAAAAAAGTAAAATGTCCTAAAAACTAGAGAGAAAATATATGTACACAATATGTGAAAGTTCTAGCTTTATTGCGTTATGATCTTACCTTTGACATGAAATTGAATTCCGCAGCATGTGCTATTTCGTGACCAAAGGGTCTAAATCCTGTCACTCGATTTAGACCCTTATTTACGAAATAGCACGTGCTGCGGATTTCATTTTCATGTCATAGGTAAGATCATAACGCAATCGAGCTAGAACTTTCACATATTGTGTACATATATTCTCTCCTGCCGTTACATTAAAACACAATTATTTGTAGGACATTTTATTGTTTCGATTTCAAGCGCACGACGTATAGGGCAAAATCCCGACTTATCGTATCATCTCCTTTCGTGTGCCTATTATGATATGAAAAGCTCTTGTAAGCGGTCGAGATCTGCTTTATATTTGTTGGCGATCTTAGAAATTGCGGTTATTTTGAAACGCAGATAATTTCAGGTAATAAACAACAGTAAGAATGACGTTCTCTTTCACCAATTCACCAATTTCACCAATGCTAAAGATAATATTCCATAGCATCTATTTTGACGTTTGACACGAGTGCAGGACTGAAGAGACAAGGAGATATATTAACACTGCCCATCCTGTATACTGGTGAGAGTACCAATGCAATGGTAGAATAAATGTGATAAATAAAGTTGTTTATTTTTTATCATTGATAATCATGACTGATATTATGCAGAGGTCACCGTGCTTAATTTTGTAGTGTGATCCTAGCATGCAGCAATATAGATATAATATATAGTCAGATATAATATCACGGAATATTTCCCCAATGTACCGGTAGACTAACCGTGAGGTTAAGCCGTTAACGAGACTGATGTCTAGGGTTTTGGGTCGCAAAATAAGCAATGATTGGCTCATTTGACTCAACTGGCCCAATTGGTTCAATATGGATTATGGCAACTGTGTGAACTCAGTTAAATCAAATGTCGACAAACGGAGGTTTCGTTTGCGTAACCGCCTGTTTCTGAAATTGATTGACGGATGGATGTCGATAGCCGAGTACGTTGGATGTTGTTTTGATAGCCGACAAAGATCAGAGATCTCCCCATCTCGATGTACCTTTCTCCCGTACCGATTTTAATTCTCGGGTTATATAGGCTCCGAAATTTCGACTGTAGGACTTCCGCGGAATAAAGCTAATTTATGTTTCTGATTAGTTGAAGCTTCGTACTCCGTAGAATTAAAAAACAGCCCAGCTCATATGTACATGATCTAGCGACACGTGCGAATGGGAAAATCATCAACCATATACCCGGTTATACAAGTTCAGATGTTTGAAACAAACTTCACAATGTCACGATTACATGTATGATCGCCGATGGGGGAGACTCGTAGCTAAATTTTGACAAGTTGAGAAAAGTAAATAAAATCTTGTCTTTTTTTATGTGAAAATCATGTGGAAACATGATGTCTCAAATATGAATTTAAATTTAGGTATTGTAGTCTATTATTAGACATTGTGGATGTTTCTGGAAGCTGACGCAAGCTTGTATTAATTTGGGTCAGACACTTGGAGCTTTCTGGAAGGCTACTGTAAATTGTATCTAGGTCAGATGATACGGTAATAATGTGTATTCTAGAAGCTTCTTGAATTGGTATAATGATCTGGAATGCCTCATAGAGTATAAATAACGCCCAGTCAGTCAGTCAGTCAGCAGGGAATTCAAACTGGCTTTTATGTGGGTCTGTTATGCTGTGTTACCGTTGCCTGTAAATACGGACTGCTGGATTACTTACTCCTGTGTATTGACTGTTGGATGCTGCATTGTCTACGCTATTTGTTGACAACATTGGATATTGGACATTTACTGGGACTGTACAACTGAGCAGTGTTGGATTACCATTATACAGAAGAGTGATTTGCTCATGTCAACAAGGACTGTAAAGTACACATCGGTATAGCGTTGAACAGTGAGACTATATTTCACACATTTATTTGTTATATTAACCTTACTTAAATTGTATATGGTTTTACTATTGTAAATAAATATCTGATTGTCAATCCTTGACTTCACACATCTTTCTGTTACGTTTTGTTGACGTAACAGTATTTATGTATTCATCTTAATTATTAGTATTTTTCATTCATTTTAATTTCCTTGTGGTTAATTTCAATCATGTTACTTATTTATAGAAAGTTTATTACATGTTTACAACAAAATAATAAAGAGCGGATACCCGGCATGGCTTTAACGGAGAAGAAGAGCAAAAATCTATCGAGTAGTGGTTTTCTTCAATTTATGACCGGTAGTTCCTTCAATCATTATAAATAACTTATAAACTAGTCGTTAAAATGTTTGAAGAAAGTTAATTACTTGATCAATTGATCACCATGTGGCAGAAAATCATCCGTGGCACGCCTGTAGTGCTCACCGACTAAGTCGTAAGTGAGTATATTCAGATGTCTTCTCTTACCGTTTCATTTTTATAGCTTAATGCGTGGTATCATGATATTCTTTTGTTTACCCACCTATATATAGGTGCTTATGATTGTTATGTTAGTGAAAATAAGATTTTCTAATTTTGAAACGTTATTATGGATCCTGGAACATTAATATATACCAGGCCTGGAACCTTTCAACATACCAGTCTTGATAATTACAAGCGTCTGGTCCGTCATTCATAATTCAGCCGTCGACCATTAGAGAATATCCGCGTCCATAATCCAAAGACCTATTCCATATTCCATATAACAGTATTAGCACCAAATTCAAAAAGACAATCATAGTATACATAAACATAGGGTTAACCGCTTCTCTCTTGCAGGAAACAAGCCTATCTGGCCTGGGATTTTGGAACCTGTCCAGGCCTGGGGGGGGGGGCGAAATGGACCACACCCCCACCCCCCTAATAATTTTTCTTATCCCTTGAGCTAGAGGGCTGAAACTTACAACACTATACCCTTGGCTCAAGCTCTACCAGAAAATGTTTAAAAAAATCCAAGATGGCCGCTTTGATGACGTCACAGTGACGCCATTTTCAAAAACGGCATTTTTTGGTCGATTTTTCGGTCGGATTTTCCGAATTTTTTATTTATGCAATTTCTCCGCAAAAACTGCATGATAAATTAGTAAATATTAATGTGATGTGAAATAAAATAGTTTTTGCTCATTTTTCATCGCGGAAAAGCAGAAATTTTGAAGAAATGTGACAAAAACATCATTTTTCTGGTACACCACGTGGCCGCCATCTTGAATTTACCCATGATCCTCTGCTCAGGGGATTATGCAAATGGGCTCAAAATGACCCCAATATGATAAACTATAAAGTCCGGGAGTTTCAGCACTCCATTTGTCGTCGTTCCAGAGATAGCACAGAAAGTTTGGTAGGGGGGCCATAATGGCCCCCCCAGGCCAGGTAGGGTTAACAGTTTTCAATGATGCCGGCAAGACATCATGATGTTCCAAAAATATCAAATCCGTATCGCTGATCAGTATTCTTAATCCATAATATTTGTTGTAAAGTCGTCATCTAAAGAATGATGTATCTCAGTCACGCTTTGATTGTGACTGTTCATATGAATACCATGAGGATCTTGAAGTACATGTGTTCATACGGCTCCTAGCCCTGGGTTAAGCGGAATTAGACACAAGTTACGAAACGTAGCGCCATAGATCTTGCACGCTACGCTCGTATTTTGATTTCAGCATGCGATATGTATCGCCTACAGTCAGTAAGGCCTTTAGGCCTACTTTCTCAGTCGGAAGAAAAAGCGAATTATCGAGTCGATATTTTGCGCAAATTCTTTTTTGCGGTATGGATTCATTTTTGTACCCAGACAGTCTACTGTATCCCATTATCTCATGACCCATACACGATTATTTAAGAAATCAATGTTACTTTTCTGTCCTCTAACTGCTCAGATAATGGATGATAAAACGGAATTGCCTATTGTTTTGGAAGAAGCCGCAGGCTGAGTCGTAAATCATAGACAATTTCGTTTTACCATCCATTATCTTAGCAGTTAGAGGACGGAAAACTAACTTTTATTTCTATTCTAAAACATCAGTCACAAATGTTACTATTACTAAATTAAAGAATAAATATGGCCATCGTACTCATTTCAATTAACCCTGACAACAAAATCTGATAGACCCGTCCAGGCCGGACTATTCACCTCAAGGAACGATATTTCAGGGTATTTCAGTACAGAGACAATATTTTGCTGTTGTTTTAAAGATTAGCACAAGTTGGCAGTTGACGATTCAGATATACATGTTTCATGTGTTCAGCTACTCTCTGCATATGTATTAATATCGTAGTTTATAGCTATGTATGCTCATGTACGGCGTTTTTCAAACTGGCCACACAAAATAACCGTATTAAAGTTTAGAGTTTGTAATTTTTTTCAGTATTGCCTCAAATTTGAAAAAAAACACGGCGGTAGCTTTCTGACTCTGTCCAGATTGGGCTTGTTTTGACAAATCTGATTTCAAAGCGATTAATTCAAATTGATGGACATGACGGGGGTACCATACGGATCATATTCTGAGATTTTCCCACAAAATTCACCAAACTGAAGAAATGCTACGAGGAAGTAATATACGTTGTAAATGTTTGAGCTATACGTTCCTTGTATAGGAGGATTTGTGGTGAGAGCTGACGAGAAGTTCGCTATTACGTCCAATCTGTCATCGATTACTTTAGAATTGCTGAAAGTCTCTTTTTCTGAGACTGATCAGTGAAGGGAGGCTGGCTTCAGCACGAATAACCAGATATACCCTATTAGAGTATTAAAAATGTCAGACACAGCCAAGAGCTTACAGCTAATCTTCCGCCCATCTCAGTGTGTGGATCAATTCTTCGGTTTGGCGAAGTTCCCAAGAAGAGACCGGTGGTTTGACAAAATGTGTTATGGTTGATGTAACAGAAGGACGAGATAAGAGGCAATTTTTTTACGTGAGAAAATCTAATTAATGTCGTAGCCTGTCAGAAGAGAAATGGCCACGAAAATATCACAGTGAAACATATTCTGTTCGACTGTATATATTTTGAGATTGTAAGAGATTCTTTTTCTCAAACAGCTATTTTAGGTAGCTGTTTTGATGTATCTGCATGCCTTTGGTGTGTTGTGTTGATTATTTCTGGATTCCGGAGTTGTTGACTTGTCTTTGTGGAAATACTTGAAATAATTGTTGAAATAATTTTGTTTGATTGTCGCTATATAGCTAAACTATTACTGAACGTGACGGTAAACCTTAATTCTCGCTCTCTCTGAAAAGAGAAATGGTGGTATTACTGTCGCTGTGTGATGTATCACACATTGTATGGCTTAAAAGAAAGATTGTTCAGTTTCTTGCGCGATTTCTTTTATCTGTTTTTATAAACCAGTGCGTTATATCTGAGGAAATTCTCGACAATTTTTCGTGTATTAAAGTTTCTCACTTCAAACACCCTTTCACCTTGAATCATATTTCAGAGCTTTGGTTATTATCTTTCACAAATAGCGAGCATCAGATCCGACAATCAATATTCAGCCGTCGTCCATGAAGGAATTTCCGCGTCAATAATCGAAAGACCTACTTGTATGACAGCTAGCACCGATTCAATATGTGTATGAAATAAAAATAATAAAAACACGAGATGGTTTCCTACATCAGTCTGGTATAATCTGATTGAT
This sequence comes from Hanleya hanleyi, assembly GCA_036873755.1. Lineage (NCBI taxonomy): Eukaryota > Metazoa > Mollusca > Polyplacophora > Lepidopleurida > Hanleyidae > Hanleya > Hanleya hanleyi. The sequence continues at coordinate 40,382 of JAVTVY010008959.1, forward strand.
TTTCGCGAATCCGGTACCCCTATGCCAGCTCTGTCCAACAGATTTTCTGAGCTTTTCTTTTATCTTGTATATGCATGTATGTTAATGCTCTTTATATGCTGTAACTATTAAAGATTAGATTGTATCGAGATAGTGTATGATCTATGGATTAGTCTCCCATTAGATCCAATCTGACATCGACCTGTTAGCTGCTGAGGGTATCTTCATTAGCGACTGATCAGCGAACAACAGATTTGCTTCCCCTCGGGAAACTGGATATACTCAGAAGAGCTAACTTTCCACCTGTAACTTGCAACAGTTTCGAAGAGATCGTGTTTGATTCATTTGGTTTGGTCGATCCAACAATGGGAAGAGATGGGAAGAGGCATTTGTCGGCCGGAGAAAATCCCAGGTTTGTGCCAGACCTTTCAAACCAAGGTCGCGCTTCGTCTAGAGGGAAATAAAGCTATTAGCATTGGTCCAAGATATATCACCCTCGTTATGTTTCCTTTGCCACTTGATTCACTGCGGGTTCCGACAATAGCTGCGAATGATTATCAGTTGTGAAGGAACTGGTATAGCATATGAAATGTTGTAACTCTGGTAGACCGATTTGTTTTCAGGACTACATGTAGCTCTACTATTTTCCGCGAGATGTTCTACTCCAGATTAACTGGCACTAAACAATGTCAGATTATACAATACACGCTGATGTTCGAAAGGATGAGTAACTGGTTGAATGTGATAAAATATTGATGGAAAATCCAATATAAGCCTTCACATGAATTATCATGAGCTTAGATACATGTACGGTATATGTATCAACGTATAATTAGCAGTGAATACAAACCATGCATTTAGCCGGAAGACGGAAGTCATTTTTGAAATCCCCAAACTCTTACCATGCAATATAAGGCCAGGCTGTGTTACGAGATCATAAGTAGCTCTGACATAGATCATTTGTCAACCGACATTAACTCTTGTATTGTCTATGCAAGATGTGTCTTTTCTGAGTAAAAGTTAAACCACTGAAATGGTCACACAAACGAGCCCGTCATTACCCATGAATGCAAATGCGTTTCCGCGTGGAATGGCCTCTTTACGATCAATCGGGCGGTTCGTGTCTTGTCAGTACCATGAGATAAATCAAGCCACTGGACCTCTCGAAAACCAATGAGCACGTTAGTTCATCTATGAAAGTGTTCATGCAGGTATGGACAGAAATGTATTAAATTCATTTGACTGCTCTTGTTTCGACGTTCTAGAAGAACATGGGTATATTATCGGACCGAGAATGAATCGAAAGTTCTTAGCAGCCCACAGCAGTGTATTATTAACGAGAAAGGAGGGTTCCACGGACAACTAACACCTGGGGACGAATGTCAGAACCTGGGGAAGGGTGTGTGCATATTTTTTGTTGATATTGAGTATATTTTTCCGATTTATATCAGTGGGTGAGGGCGAGTGCGTTGGTGGTTGCATAGGGGCCCGTAATTCGCCAACCATGTATGTTATATCCATTGTCTTCATTTGTTGCCTCTCATTAGTCTGCAATAATTTAGATGTCCAAGGTGCTTACACATGTTTTCTTTTTCACACATACTTGTTTCATACAATACATTGTACTTGGCCAGATACCTAGAAATGGTTTAAACATATTGCTATCACAGAAAGTAGTTATTAAATATAGGACTTTATACTGAAAAATGTATCTGGCTATATATGAAAATGACTGTACATGTGGTAATTCGTATGTATTAAACTATGATGACTACTACATAGCACCAATAGCAGAACTCCAAAAACCACATGTATGTTATTTCAGTCTGTATTAATTATCTGACATTGCATTAATTTACATGCTAAACCTGCCGTCAAATGCTTATTTTTGACACCCATAAATGATTTTAAATATACATTGTATCCACAATACAGTCTAATTAAGATTGTATGTCTAGAATCTGTGAAAATATGTATAGTCTAGCTATTCTGCTCTATAAAATCTATTACAGACACTATATTGATATCCAGAAACTGTGAAATATAAATAATAAAGTCTTTAAAAGATATCACAGATATTGATCAATGACCTGATATTGATGAACTGATAAAATATGCATCCACTATGTCCATCCTGCTTGAAAAGACCTGTCTCATACAATGTTGTCTGCATACTTTGTCTGACTTCCAGTAACTATACATTGGTTGTGCTTAAGCATATTATTATCTACATACAGTCAACATTGATGACTATTGATATATAATACTGAAGTCAGTGCAACTGCTAAAGCCAACCATGTATGTTACATCCAATGCCTTCATTTGTTGCCTCTAATCAAGCTACAATAATTTAGATGTCTAAACTGCTTGCACATGTTTTTTTTACATAATTGAATATGTATTATTAACATGTTGTCCGATTAAATTAAGACACTACATCTATCTATCTGCACAAAAAGATTTATCACATTCAATGTTTGATCAATACCGCATCTACATAAACTGTAAATATGCCTTGCCTAGCTATTCTGCAACTGGATATCAGAATATCCTCATCCAAGCAAACATATACCGTTAAGTTATTTCTAGTATGATTTATATAGGTTTATTAATATCTTGCATTGAGCAACTGTTCAATTTCCCTCCACACTCCATTTATGTATATACAGATAACTGGGAATATTATGTCAATTTAATGCACATACATAAATTAAAAGCGCAATACGACTACTCGCCAATAACATGTACCTGAGCAATGTATTATTCCAGCACCCTTGAAATATCTGGAGTGCACACATGTATTTGTTCTCCGTATAAAAACAATGTTTATATCTTAATGCGAATTTATCTTAAAGTCTCATCTGCTAACCCTTACCGATGAATTCACTTGCACTATCGAACCATGTAATACTGTATGTTCATGTCAGATTACACGATAAACATGACCCGTATTACATATCGAACCATGTAATACTGTATGTTCATGTCAAATTACACGAAGAACATGACCCGTATTACATATCGAATCATGTAATACTGTATGTTCATGTCAGATTACACGAAGAACATGACCCGTATTACATATCGAACCATTTAATACTGTATGTTCATGTCAGATTACACGAAAAACATGACCCGTATTACATATCGAACCATGTAATACTGTATGTTCATGTCAGATTACACGATAAACATGACTCGTATTACATATCGAACCATGAAATACTGTATGTTCATGTCAGATAACACGAAGAACATGACCCGTCTATTATTGAAACGATCATTCCAAATCGCAGCCTACGCTGATATTACTAGTAAGACTGGATCGTACTATTCGTCCATGCGACATGAATCTTGGATTACCCGTACATCTTGTGCTAAACATATTTACCTCTGCAGTACACACAAAGGTGAACGCGTAATAAATACTTAATAAATACTTATTATTTATCCGCATGTTGAATCAGATTTATATTTAGATAATGTATGAATATATTTTTTGTTAATTTAATCGAAATTCATTAGATAATGTATAAATAATATATTTTGAAACCCAATATAAGTATAAAGTTTATTATTATTATTGATATGTGTTTATATGCACATGTATCTTCGTATATATGTGTATACATGTATGTGTATATGTGTGTGTATATATGTATATTATAATATTGTTGTTTATAAGATATATGTAATATACGCCTATATCATTTCAATATTATATATTTCATTTTGGACGCATTTTAAAACTAACATAAGCCTCTATTTACCCACTCACTTCACTATATCTATTGATACCCATCATGTGTTACATGTAAAAGCTGACCGGAAACTGTCTCAATTTGCCCTGGACAGGGGTTTCGCCACTCGACTAAACATCATTGTGGCGATAAGCCACACAGACTTTCTTTTTTTGCTGTTTTTAATTGTATACAGATGTATATGCAAAGACAATCAGCATCTGACTATTGTGGTGAGTTTTTTTTGATAGTCAACATTATTGTAATTCTGATCATTTTTGTGTAAATATGTTAATTTATGACCTCTCTGTGCAAATTTCATTACCATTCCGTGTGCTGTGAAAATAGATTATACGAAATCCAACTGCAAATGCATTAATGAATTATTACGATCAAATTAATGAGGACGTTCCATTCCCTGATCCTTCATCCTTATTTCCGTTCTTTAACGAAGTCGAAATTCCAAATACCAACTCACATGGTGAAATTGATCTAAGTTTCCTCAATAATAAATGTTTTAATCCTATAGAATTAAATGATATTGATCATTGCAAATCTTTTACAGATGACAACGAATACGAAATCTCACACTGGCAAAACATTGTTGTTCACCAATCTAACTATTATACCGAAAACTCTTTTTTAGAAGAATCCAAATTATTTAATATCCCACATGATAGCGAATCACTATCCTTCTTACACCTAAATGCGAGAAGTCTGCGTAAGAACTTCTCTGAAATCACTGGTTTTATATATAACTTACAATTCAATTTCTCTCTAAGCTGGTTGGATCCCGCAACAGAAAAGTTGTTCGATATTCCCGGATACATACCATTCCCATCATCGAGAAGTAAACGAAAGGGCGGCGGTCTAATACTCTATATCAAAGACACCATTGAAGCGTGCCAAGTGCGTGAGGATATGTCATACTGTGATGACGATGGTGAATTTGAATCTCTCTTCCTCGAAATAGATTTTAACAAAACCAAATATATAATTGGTATTGTATATAGACCTCCTGGCAAAAATGTAAACAGTTTTAATACTCATTTATTGGAAATATGAAGATCATCTCATATTGAAAGAAATAAATGCATTTTAATGGGAGATTTTAATGTTGACCTTTTCAAGACAAATATCCATGCCCCATCGAAAAACTTCCTTGATATTCTAAAATCGAACTATTTTTTCCCTCAAATAACTAAACCCACCAGAGTGAAATCACATTCGGCAACATAAATTGACAACATATTCATTAATTTTCACGAGGATAACCTCCTGTCGGGGATATTCCTAACGGACATTTCCGACCATTTCCCTATATTTCATATACTGCATTCTTCAAGCAACGTAACACCAGATAAGTCAACAGTATCCTACCGTCGAGTTACTCCTGAATTATAGGATCTCTTTATACATACGATGAAGAATGTCACATGGGATAATGTCTTTTACGAGGAAAGAAATGTTAACGTAGCTCTGGATAACTTCCTGACAAATTTTGATTCAGCATATAACGAATGCTTTCCTATAGCTACGTTTGAACCGTCGTCTCGTCGCATCATTAGACCTTGGATATCGTATGGCATTCTTACTTCTATTCATGAAAAAAATAGACTTTATCGCGAATACCTTGTAAACAGGGACGAAAATTCTCATAAACTGTACATAACCTATAGGAATAAATTGAACAATTTTATACGTTATGCCAAAAAAGTTTATTTCGAACAGAAATTTAATGAGTGTAATCAAGATATCAAAGGAACATGGAAAACCCTCAATCAACTCATGAATCGTAAAAAAGACAAATCAATATCTCGATCTTTTATTATCGATGGGAACGAAACTTCGGATGCTATGACCATTGCTGATAAATTCAACGAATATTACAGTACTGTTGCCTGTACCTTAGATTCCAACATTTCTCAAGTTCAACCAGCTTACAGTGAACTTCTTGGCCCTTCTATTGTCGAAAACTTTGGATTTATCTCTACCACTCCTGCTGATATCTGCAGTCTCATTTTGAATTTGAAGTCTGCATCGCCCGGACTGGATGGTCTTCCTATGTCTTTCGTCAAACTTGTGGCAACTTCTATTTCTGTCCCCCTTGCTCATTTTATGAACCTGTCTTTTCGTGTTGGTATTGTTCCAGATGCATTTAAATCTGTTAAGGTTACACTCATTTTCAAATCTGGTGAACAAACTATCTTTTCAAACTATAGGCCAATATCCGTCTTACCGGCTGTCAGTAAAATACTAGAAAAGCTTGCAGTAAATATGATGACCAAATTTCTCGAAGCGAACAATGTAATTTCAGATCATCAGTACGGATTTACGTCAAACCACTCAACTGCTCATGCGGCAATTTCTTTGTATGATAAATTGGTTGCAGCAAAGGACGCGAAACAATTTAGTGCCATAACCTTTCTGGATCTATCAAAAGCCTTTGATACGGTCAACCATGATATTCTCCCCTCTAAGCTACACCATTATGGTTTTCGGAACACGGCCAATAATTGACTCAGGAGTTATCTATCTAATAGAGTACAGCGTGTTTCCTACAATAATATACTTACATCTCCCATGAATATCACATGTGGAGTACCACAAGGTTCGATTCTTGGCCCCCTCCTCTTTCTGATTTACATTAATGACATAAATAATGCTACAGACCTCCTTCGCATCATCCTTTTTGCCGACGACACAGGTGTTGTATATTCCTCTGTAAATCTTGACCATGTCATCAGAATCATGTCACAAGAACTAGATAAACTCCACATATGGTTTTCGGCAAACCGACTATCTTTGAACGTCAAAAAACAATTCGGTGTAGGGTTTTTTTTTTCTTTGTGAAAGAAAGCCAGGTTCGTTCATCATGTTATCGTCATTGAATCCAGATGAATTTCGTATTATTTTGTTATATGGGTGGAATCCCGAGGACCGACCAGCAAGAAAATATACTCGATTAACAATACGAGTTTTCATACGGTTTCGAGCCGCTATAAAACCGAATCGACATTCCTCCGATTAAACAAAAAATACAGCAACGAAAAAATCAATATTCGTGCACTAACCAGGC
>JAVTVY010008960.1:0-47267 GCA_036873755.1 Hanleya hanleyi
TATAATACTAGTATAGGGTACATGTGTGAGATCCCGTAAGGAGGAACACTCTCTCTGACAGTGATGGGGGGGGGGGGGGCAATTAACACGGAAGTTCGTGTTGTTTTACCCTCAAATTACTAGACCAGTTCATTGACAATGTACAATGTACTATGGTGTCTACTTCAGAACCGGATAATTGCAATCCAGTTTCCGTTGTTTACAATCCACTTCATCCAGCGACAAGTTACCAGGAAAATACCAATACCGGTGAGACGAGCCTTGGGAACAATCAAGTCATGTCTCGAAGCATTTATTCTGACCCCCACACCACAACAAACCATCGAAACGCTAGACGTCATTCGAACAACAATATACGAAAATATTTTACTACAATTCTGTAGCATATAATAATGTGGTTACAGAACCCTTCATTTTCGTGGAGCGGATGTGACCTTGGTGGTTAGAGCGCCTGTCTAGTATGTCCAGTCGACTGGTGTCATGGACGATGTGCGTTTGATTAAACTTCATGCAACCCGACGTGTATACACTCATTGGCAGAGAGAGTTTTTTTCTGGGTCTCATGCCTGTGCTTTAACCCTATCAGGTTTAGAGCACTGAGTTCATTTCCCGCCAAAACTGAACCGCTATAATCTGATAATAATAAATTGCGAAAAAAAAGAAAAAGAAACCGCATCCAAATATATTAAAGTCAACGTTACATCGAATGCCTGGCCGTGGACTGAGCCACAACAATACGTTTCATGAAATTGGGGGAATTCTACACTTTGAGGTAAAACTATGAAACTTGGCACACTTACTCGGCTGATTAAAATCTGATAAGGACCCACTTGGATTTTTCCAAGATGGCCGCCAAATCCAAGATAGCAGCTATTGTAACTTAGTGTATTAATCACGTGGTCATTTGAGACCACCTACGAATTTTTCTTACTCCCCAGGCTCTAGAGTTGAAACTTTGCATGATATATCTTTGGCTCATGCGCTAGCACAAAATGTAGAAGATTCCGAGGTGGCCGCCTTGATGACCTCACAGTGACGTCCAATTAAAAAATGCATTTTTTGGTCGATTATTCAGTCTGATTTTTTAAGTTTTTTTTTATCATGGTTGACCATGACAAAGGTGGTCAGCGCGACTATGAATATTTGATAACGTCACGGTGACATCATTTTCCCAAAATGAAATTTTTGTCGATTTTTCGGTCTCATTTTTCGAATATTTTATTTACGTGTTTTATTCGCAAAACTGCATGCTAAAATAGTAAATAGTAATCTGAAGTGAAATAAAATAGTTTTCCCGACAGAAAAGCAGAAGAAAAATGACGAAAATATCATTTTTCTGGTACCTCACATGGTCGCCATTTTGAATGTACCCATGATCCTCTGCTCGGGGGCATGAAAATGGGCAGAAAATTATATCAGTGCGATAATCTACAAAGTCACGGAGTGTAAGCTCTCATTTTTTTGTCGTTTCGGAGATAGGGCAGAAAAATTGATGAGGGGGGGGGCATAATGTCCCTTCCTCAGGCATCATAGGGTTAACAGGGTACCAAAATGTTGATCGTTATTGTAAGTCATAATTACGTCACAACTGTTTATATGAGGAATAAATCATAAGTTGTGGGCATTCGAAGACGATGCAACACAGCCTTGAAGGTAGACATCCTACACGTTTGTATCTGATGTTCTTCCTTTTGACAATACACCCACAGCCTTCCTGCTTCCGACCAACACTGAAAGGAAATATCGTTAAAAAACGCTAAAGATGGTCCAGCGCTCTCTACTAGTTGAATGTTGCAGGGCTTCCCGATATAACTCTCTTTCACCATAGTAAGAAAAAAAATCAATCTTCAGACTTGTAATTCGGCTCAATACTTCTCAGAAATTCGACTTTCTTTTTTTGATAAAAAATATATTGACTTCCGTTGTAAATATTCTAAATTATGTGGATGAAAGCGTTTACACGAGTTCTCCATCGTTGCACAACCCAGTCTTTGAACTGGTGGGTGTTTAGTCATTGTTACTACTCACCATCCCCGTTATCCAAATACAGACAAACTATTCTTTATGTCCACGCTTTCCATTAAAACTACGCTAATCGATTTATTCGCCTTTGTGCTGGCATGTTTGAAAGTAGTAACGGAAAAATGACTTTGGATAATGACCCACGAATCCCATACCGAGAATGTCGAAGATGATTGGGCTTTGGAACTGGTCAGCAATGTAACGTTACACCATGGCGCTATATTGAATATAGCAAAGCGCATTATTGGAATACAATCGGTGAGTCGTAAATATTAAAAAAAAAATCTTTGGATAAAAGCGTTTACCTGAGTTCTCCATCGAATGTCGATGATGGTTGGGCTTCGGAACTAGTCGGGAATGTAACATTACACCAGTGCGTCATATCGAATATAAAAAAAGCGCATTATTAGAATATCACTCGAAGTGAGCTAACGGCGACAGTGAGACACAGATTAATTAAATAAACAATGTTTTTCGCCGCAATTATAGTTTGTCAAAGACTGTCGACAAATGTCAGAATCCGAGTGATCACATACGTACAGGCATTCAGTGTAATATGGGTGATCTTTGGCTCTGCGCTTGGTCTGAGTTTAAGAACCGTGCGAGCAGCAGGGGTTGGAGGAGTTTTATGCAATATCAATTTCTTGTCAATTTATAGTACATGGTACATGCGTGAGATCCCTTAAGGCGGAACACTCTCTCTGCCAATGGGTGTATACACGTCGGGTTGCAAACTTCATAAACATACCACAGTATAATACAATGCCTTAAGAAATCAAAGCTTGGCTTTTGGGAATAGAACGCACATCGTCCATGACACCAGCCGGCTGACCATAATGAATAGGCGCTCTAGCCAACACGATCACATCCGTCCCCCGGAAATATTATCATATGGTACAGAATTGTAGTAAAATAATATTTATGTGTATTGTTGCTCGAATAACGTCAGACAGCCATACAGGTTTGCAAATAATGTAAACGCATCCAAATATATCAAAAGTTAACGTTACGTTAAAAGTATTGCCGTGGTTTAGGCCACAGCAATGTCTCATGATATTGGGGGATTTCTGCACATTGAGGTCAAACTATGAAACTTGGCACACTTACTCGGCTGATTAAAATCTGGTAAGGACCCATTTGAATTATTCTAAGATGGCCGCCAAATCCAAAATGAATTAATGTATTAATCAGGAGGTCATTTGAGACCAAGTAGAAATTTTTCAGTCTGATTTTGTTGACCAGCTTGACCATGATAACGGTTGTCGGACTGACCATGCAAATTTGATCAGTCATGTCTGTACAATGAAATATAAATGGTCAGAGCGACCATTTTCTGACAGTGCAAGCGCTTGTATCGCTTTGACGATTATTTTGATTACAATCGTATACACTTCGCCATCCATAAGATGGCTTGCGAATCGTGTTTCTTCATTATCGCGGAGCGATATCCGGTACTTCACCGTTCGGCCTTCATCCGGCGGAGAACAGACTCGAGAAATCTGATAAATTACATGTTTTCATACCACTTCGGGAACAGATATTGCCTGGGCTTACCAAATATATAGGTATGAGTAACTTTCGTATCATCCAAGAGATGTGGTAGATCTGTAATTTTGAACAAGTAGGACATCACATGACTCGAAAATGGCGGGTTACGTTGGGGTTACGTCGGCAGAATTTAACTGATTGGCTGACGAAGTCACGTGGTATTGATTTATTGAAATTCCCTTTTGCAGTGGGCCGAAAGTAGGCTGAAAATGGATACACACGATCCCAGGGTCAGTCTTACCGCGTATAGATGACCTAGATGGTTACAGGTTGACGTGCTTTGTGACGCTGACATCACATTTTCATATAATCTAATACATCTACACCAGGTGCACATCCTTCTGGAATACGTCTATCCAGAAGGGAATAGGCGACACATTATGTCAAACTGGCCTCTTTTGTCGAGAGCAAAGCCCTTTTCATACATTCTGGGTGGGCGAAATGTCTACCTGACACGGAAATTTTTTGCGTGGAATGAATTTCAGGGAAGCGACTATGTATTGTGAAGGTGAGGCTGAAGTGTTTTTGCTTTTTCCTCATGTATTATATCAACTGCTGATAGCGCTACACAGTGTTGGTCTAGGAATCCAGGGTTTCATTCGTCACATATTGTCAATGAACAGTTTAGAAATTAATAGGTGAAACAACATGAAATTCCGTGTTTTGGCTTCATCCGCCGCCAAAACCGAATCGCTCTCACAATCAAAGAGTTCTAAAGAGATAATACAGAGCATTCAGGCGTGTTCAGGTTCACATAAGTTTAAATGCGTTAATTTGTCAATATATAAATAATGTAAACTTTCATTGCAAAATACAAGGTTCAATTTGTCATCAACTAGCTGACCCAAGTTTTAAGCTGAAATAAATTACCGGTACCAAACGTAGCGCCGGAGATACTGCAAGGTACAATGTTCGTCATTGTAAAGGACGCATGTGCATGCGCTTGCATCGCTTTGGCGAATTAATTTTTACGATTTATGATAATTGTAGAGACTAGTCCTTTGTGACGTTGACTGGAATCGTCACATTTTCATAGAAGCTAACACACGCTACTAGACGAAATACCTACCTGGCAGCGGAAGCAATTATTTGAAATGGATTTCAGGAATGGTACTATTGTTTTATAAAATTGAGGTTGAATTATTCCCCTCTTTTACTAACACTTTTAATATATAATTTTCACGAAGACCACTATAGATACACCCTTTGTGATAATATTTCAAGAAACTACGATTGCACTTGACCAACACTGCAGGCCAGGTAAATAATTGTGATCCCTATAAATATAAGTTGGAGTGATATGCAAGAGGTGGGAAAACTTGACGACCTCTGGCGACTATAGAGCAACCATATGACTCTTCAGGAAAGCATCCCCCGGCATCTAACATTCATACCCGAGAATACGGTGGATTCTCGGACGTAGCCTTAGTATATCAGCCGGGCTTTTATTGCAGATGTTCATGTGGGGACTATGAAGTATCCACACGGCCCCTAGCACCGGCTTAAGCGGAATCAGATACGCTAGCTCGGGATTTGTTATGACAGATAAGCTCAAACAACTCATCTGATGTTAATGGATGAATATCGTGGACGTCCGATGGAGTAGATGCCTCAACATGGGGTAAACCTGGTAAACCCAAGAATACCTAGAAAAACTAACCTGTAATGTTCGACGTCGTACGGCTTAAATTTCCCACCAAAACAATAAAACTAAGGACGTTCGCATAGCGGTATTCCATTGCTCTTATTTGGGCGATAATTTCCCTATTAACTCATTGACAGTGGCTACTTCAGAAAGACCAATATCGATTCTGTCACACATCGTGCCATCAGCCATGATTAATTACGTGACAGCGCATAGAATGTGAAATGTAAAACCAGTATATGAAGCTCAGACACATATGGAAGGCCAAATGTCCAAATAATCAGAAACTCTCAGTTATCGAACAGAAAACCTAAGTTTTCTAATTGATAACTTAAGTTATCAGAGAGAAAACCATGGGTTCCGAATCGAAAACTTAAGTTATCAATCAATAACTTAGGTGTCCGAATTTGCAGTTGTCGTAAAATGAAATTCGAATAACTTCTGGATACCCTGGGTTTGGCGCTCTTTCCAGCATGCTGAACCAGAATCACACAATCAACAGATAATTGAGATCATTTATTTAATGTAGACATGGGTATATCCTGTATGCCCGAGCCGATACATGGGCCTAGTACATAGAAGCAGTAAATGGTAATGGTACTCAGAAGTAGGCCTACAAACGCTTTAATAGCTATATATATGCTGCAGGCTGAAATGGAGGAAATAATCTTCTTGTAATTGAAATATCGGGTCAAGAAGACTGGCCTCACCAGAGAGGTCAATGTACTTCACACCAGCAAAGCACATTTAGTGACATGTAGATAACTACTTTCGCAAATGCTTGGGTTACATATAAATAAACACACACGTGCCGTCTCTGGGTCAACAACAATTAATGTCCGGAGTGCATGTTATCTCACTAATTAGTGTGGACACTTTGATCCTGTGTAATAACTTTCGCCACGTGGTTCTGTCTGCATTCCTAGCATTTGCGTTCACTTCGCCATCCATAATATGGCTTGCGAATCGTGTGTCTCCATTATCGCGGAGCGATATCCCGTACTTTTCCGTATTCTATTCGACCTTCATCCGGCGGAGAACAGACTCAAGAAATCTGATAAATTACAGATTTTCATACCACTTCGGAAACAGATATTGCCTGGGCTTACGAAATATATAGGTATGAATAACTTTCGTATCATCCAAGAGGTGTGGTAGACCTGTAATTTTGAACAAGTAGAACATCACATGACTCGAAAATGGCGGGTTACGTTGGGGTTAAGTCGGTAGACTTTAGCTGATTGGTTGACGAAGTCAAATGGTATTGATTTCTTGAAATTCCCTCTTGGAGTTGCCGAAAGTAGGCTGAAAATGGATACACAAGATTCCAGGGTCAGTCTTACCGCGTATAGATGACCCAGATGGTTACTGGTTGCATTCCTAGTTGGCCAACAATAGGGAAAAGGCGCAAAACCCAGGGTATCCGACATCGAAACTTTCGATAACTTTAAGGGTCGAGTTTCACTTTACGACAACCATCAATTCGAAAACCTAAGTTATCGACTGATAACTTAGGTTTTCTACACGAATGTCCAATATAAAAGAGAAATTCGAAGTTGGAAGAGAAACTCGAGGTTGTCTGCTAGATAACCTAGGTTTCCGACAGTTATCAATCAAAAACCTAGGTTCTCGGTTCGATAACTTCAGTTATCCACGGACAACTGTGATTTTCGGTTTTGTGAAATAGAAACTTAGGGTTAAGGAAGGAGAATCTCGGGGTTGTCTGGTAGATAACCTCATTTTTTCGACCGTTAACTTGAGTTTTCGATTCGAAAACCATGGTTTTCCCTTTGATAACTTAAGTTATCTTTTAGAAAACTTAGGTTTTCGGTTCGATAACTGTGAGTTTTTGATTATATTGACATTTGGCCTTCCATAGACGTACATGGAGAGAGTGCAGGCGTCAAATCCGACATTCAGTATTCAGCCGTCGACCACAAGAGAATTCCCTCGTCATTGAGCGAAAGACCTTTTTTCGAGTTTATCGTATGGAGCTATGATATTACAAGGCTTATCACCATATGATGCTGGCGTCATATTATCGGCAGATAGGAAATGAGTCTTGAATTCATCTCCATCTCTTCGTTGTGAGAAAGATAATAATTATAGGTTGAGTTGGTAGGGTTTAAATGGCGATACATGTTAGCCTGATCTGATTGGATTCGAACTCATCTTGTCTATGACGCCAGCCGTCTGGCGAAACAAAACTGACGTTCCCACCACTGAGTCACTTCGTTCCCCTCCCAAAGAACGGACTCGCGTTGGAACTACTTTAATCACCTATCTGGTCTGCAATAAGGGAAGGGGCAGATGAACTATTAGAAGACAGAATGTTTACACACGACTGAAGAGCACTCGCGACTGCTCGGCTTATTCCGTCGAAGTCATTGTACCTCGCGCATTAATGGTGTATGGATTTTACAGCTCTCAGCTGTAAACCGTGATCCGCCGCACGTGAGGCACATCACATGCTATAGGATGGATTTCTGCTCACATAGTCCTCGTATTTCTCCCTTATCAGGAGATCAAATATATATCCAAATGAAATGGATATTCCTTTGATTCTACCCGCGGAGGATCTCCTCTAATTTGAGCTGTTTCTCCTGGATTTTCTTCTCCAGCTGATCTCTATGGCAACGGAAGTCATACAGCTGACATGCGCCGTTCGGAGTTTCGGCATGATACGGTGTTTTCAACACACGGTCCGGCCACACTGGGTCTAAATTTTAAGTCTTTGGAGCAGTTCAAACATATATATGTAACGGGCACAAGTCCCAGCCGAAATAATCTCAACCCATGTTCTAGGATTTCAGAAGGAAACTACCACAGGATATGGATTTCACGAGAACTCCGATCAAGAGAAACGCAAAGTTTTCTAAACATTTATTTAAGATAAATAAATATGCAAATGAATCAAAATACCATTCCGGAAACAGAAAATGACGCGTCATAAATAATAATAATGGGGTGGCGTTACACTACTGGGGTCGTTTCAAATTGTACTTCCAAATATGAACCAGACACAGCGTGTCTTCTGTCCACAGGGCCATTCACAGACGGGCATGCGCAGTGCCCTCTACCATAAATCAGACTACTAGGAAGTTGTCTCACATACAAAGGTTCAAACAGGCAAGCATGGTACCTTCCATTGACCCCAATAGTGTAAGCGAAATTAGCGAAACTAAAGCTTGTCCTTATGGTTCCAGTATCACATCCACTTATGAGTGCCAATCCCACCCTGAATGGTTAATAAAACTTAAGATAATTCCACAAGTTCATTTTAGTTCGAGTTATCGCGACGAAACAGTCACAGATTACCTTTTCTAACATCCAAATGAGGTGAAACATGTATTACATTAACGATAAACTAATATAATATAACAAAGCATGACTGTTTGACTGAAATTAATGATGAACAGAGTAATCTCCCCATTACATTCCTCCCTTCTTAATAACCACGCGAGTCCACGCGAGAGAAAAGTCATTTGTTAAAACCTGGCATCCAATGTGCCTTCACGACGGCTACGAGCTGTTCCCTCCCATCGGCACCACGGACGCGGATATTCTCTAATGGACGACGGCTGGATTATGAATGACGGACTAGACGCTTGTAATGTCTTCATCCCTACAGTTGTGCCTCTCGTAGTTCCAGAAAACTGAGAAAGAGACGTCTGCGTGGCGTCTACGCCTGGCCTCTTCTCTGGCTTCTTCGTGGATGACCTGTTTCCTTTTGGGACATAGCTTCCCTGCGGGGTCCACAAATTTGACATTGAGCACCGACTTTCCAGTGAGATCAGACTCAACTGCTTTGGCCTTAGGCTCGGACATCTTATGTTTGCGAACCAGGTGGCGTTCTTCCGCATATGGCTGAACCGACAGTTGGGGCAATTAAAACGACGGATGAATTTCCGATGAATCAGCTTCCAATGTCTGATGAAGCTGTTGAGGTTACGGTAAAAATGATCCCCACATCCCTCAACGTGGCAACACATGCCTTGGTCATCCCATTCCGGTCGAATGTCCTCATCAAGAGCGTCCAAATCCCCATCCGAAACGTCTATCTCCAATTCTGACATCTGATGATAAAATAACAGCGTTAGCAATTTATTCTCTATGGGGTGTATTCAACAGGTGGGCGAATCAACCTACCAAATGTAAATGAGGGCATCTTCGGTGTATTCAAACGTTCTTCAACCTGACTAGCACCACTAATACTGGAAGACTGCAGGTAATCGTTCATAGTACCTTCCGGGTACAGGTACCTCCTCCCCGCCAAATTCCCCGCTATCTACATTTGCTTCAGACAAAGGTAAACTACAGTCCACTGACCAACGAGTAAAGGCAGTCTCGCCTTCATAGGGTTTGAGATGGTCCACATGTACTACCTTACTCGAGGAAGAAGGAGTATCCCGCAAACGGTACGTCAAACGCGTTAATTTCTCCTCAATTCGACACGGGCCTATCCAATCTAACCCTAGCTTACGACCAGTGGATACCACCTCCACACGTACTGTCATATCTCAAAATCACTCGGCTTGAGACCCCTATCATAATACTTTCTTTGGCGTGTCGCGGCCTTTCCCAAGTTCTGATTTGCGAACTCAAAAGCCTTCCTACAAACATGATCAACCCACCGCACATACTCTATCGGACACAAATACTCTACAGAGGGTGGCGGATTGCCGACAAGAAGATCTATAGGGGCCAGTAGTTCGTGATCCAACATCAGCAAATTAGGTGAGCATCCCGTGGACTCGTGGACCGTTGCCCTGTATGCCATGAGCACATAAGGAAGTTGATCGTCCCAGTTAGAGTGGTTTTCATTTACATACATGGCCAGCATTCTCGGTATCTGAGAACTAAGGTCAACTTTCTCAAGAGTAACAGAACATTCCGGGCACTCGGTACATTTACACTTGCGATAGGTACACCTGGACAGGCCATCCGCGTTACCATGTAGACTACCTTTCAAATGTCTCCAGGATCGTAAGCCATCGAGTTATCATACCCTCAGGTTCTTTGAAATTCCTCAACCAAGTGAGCGAAGCAGGGTCAGTTCGAATGATAAAATGATGACCCAACAGGTAGTGCCTGAAGTGCTTAACAAATGTGACAACTGCCAAAAGCTCTAGATTGGTTACACAATATCTGCGTTGATGTTTGTTCAAAGCCTTACTTACGTACGCTATCACTTTCTCTTCACCTTCCTGAATTTGAGACAACACAGCACCAATACCACTTGAGCTGGCATCAGTATTCGAAATAAACAAACCATCTCTATCAGGGTAGGCCAGCACTGGCGACGAAACTAAAAGTTTACTGTGGAATAAACTTCCTATAATACCCTGCTTACCCCAGAAAGCTTCGCACTTCGCTTTTGCTGCAGGGCTGTGCCCACTCTAATACGACATTTACCTTCTCAGGGTCACAAGAGATACCCCCGCGGGAAACAACATGTCCGAGGAAAGCCACCTCGGTCTGAAATATTGAGCACTTAGTGGGCTTCAACTTCAACCCTGCACTACGTAATCTCTAAGACTACAGAATAGCTAAGACTACATCGAATGAACTACCATACACAATGACGTCATCTAAGTAGCACAAACATCTCTTCCACTGGAGGCCTCTAAGAACAAACTCCATGAGTCTCTCGAAACTGGCTGGGGCATTGCATAGCCCAAAAGGCATGTCGTTAAATTGAAACAACCCACAATGAGTGGAAAAGGCCGTTTTAGCTTTATCATTTTCATCCACAGCACACTGCCAATAGCCAGAAACTAAGTCAAGGGTACTAAACCAAGAGGCGCCAGCAAGGGCGTCCAGCGATTCATCTATTCTAGGAAGAGGGTAGGCATCTTTTATCGTCCTGGCATTCACCTGACGGTAATCTATGCAAAATCTATTTGTCCCATCTTTCTTCTTAACTAGTAAGATGGGAGACGATCAGGGACTACTACTTGGCTCTATGCCACTATCAGCTAACATTTTCTCAAGTTCTTTCTCGGCAGTTTCTATATATGCCACTGGAAGGCGTCTGGGAGGGATTTTCACAGGCTTGGCTGATCCAGTATCAATTTTATGCTTCACTAAATCGGTATAACCGAGTTTCCCTTCAGGAGCCAGAAAAACATCTTAAAATTCTATTAAAAGTTTGGCTGCATCCTCTCTCTGCTGTTCTGTAGCGTTAGGAAATACCGATTCCAAAAGTGGAGTCAAATGCTCAGGGACATCTCCTGAAAATTCTACCCTCTGTCTATTTTCATTGGGATCCGGCACAATTTGAGCTTCCCTCAACACTCCCATTGTGGCATTCCTCAATATGCGAACAGGCCGATCTGACAAGTTCACTACTGTAAAAACTATTGACCTAAGATCAACCACTGCATGCGACACTACGATTCCGCGTTTCTCCATAGCTCTTGTGGGTTCTAATGCAATTGTCCCATTCAAATCTCGTATGCCGTCCACGTATCCCCGCACGAGTCTTTCAGATCCCAGAGGGACCTCTACTCATTTCGACATCCTAACTCTAGCACACCTATGAGAATTTGACCGCTGTAAGACGATATTCTCTTTTCCAACCTGCAGAACCCCACTAGACACCCTTAGAACCATATCGTGGCGATCTAAGAAATCAATCCCCAATATTCCCGGTAAATCTATATCTGCTACGACGATTTCTTGTTCAAGGCACATTTGCCCCACCAGGCAATGCAGGGTTACTTTTCCTACCACCCGTAAACTGCTATCATCTGCCGTAGTCAACCTAACTTCAGTTGTTTGCATTCCAGGTGTCTCACCCCTAAGCTTATTGTATGCCCCTATAGACAGAAGGCTGACAGCAGATCCCGTATCTATCAGCAATTGCTGACTGTTTTGTCCTACCGCCACCTCCACAAACAAGCAAGTCTCCGCGACATTATAAATTCCCATACTTGGCCACTCTTTCCCAACTTCTTCTAGACGGGCCGAACCTTCGACCGCAGATTCAACCCTGTCTAGTTTAAAGGTTCAGTCCTTTCAAACCGGAACTGGTGGTCACAGCCGGAGAATTAGATGTACGTTTCATTGGACAATTATAAGATAAATGACCCCTATCATGACGGACATAACATTCAGGACCAATCCTTGGTCTGAACCCTCCTCGTCCTCTGCAACCGAAGTTGTCCAGATAACCTATCAAAGTTTTCCTGTAATGCGATGCTTAATCTCAACACTTCTTCCTGTAACGCAATTATTTGTCGCTCCATATCGTTTTTTCCATCTGCCTCTACAGCTTGGGTACTAATAGACTTTACTCTCACATCCTCGAACACCCTACACGTCGTTGGCTTAGCTCACTACGAGCTCCCCTAACAGCTTCATACTCCACGGCTAGTGCAATGGCAGTTTCCAGTGTTCTAGGATGTCTAAAGACGATATGCTCCCGTTGATCCAGGCCCCCAATCCCATTGAAAATTGTTCCAATATATTTGTCTCGCGGTAAACATGGGGCATCTCTGGGAAAGCCAAACTCACCAAGCGCCGAAGAGCATACCCGAATTCGGCTGGACTCTCATTCGCCTGTCTTTTGTGTGAACGAAATTCATATTGATGGGAAATTTCTCGCTCCGGGGGGTCGAACCCAAGATTGACTTCAGAGCCTGATAGTGCTTCAAATTGTCTCTGGGTAAATCTCCGAGCACTTTTTGTGCGTTACCACGCAGTGACATTGACAACTGCTGTGTCATCTCCTCAGTTGTCCAGCCATTCCAGTTAGCCACTTGCTCAAATTGAATGACGTAATCCTTCCAATCTACAGTAATTCCATCAAATTTGTCAGGTTCTTTTTCTCTTCGCGTAATCTTACTTCTACGACTATGTCCTCCCCGAACCGAATTCCCAGTTTGTTCCAACTCTGCCGAAATTTGCCCTATCTGACCCCCAATTAATCTTCCCAGTCGGTCACATGCCTTATCAACTTCTTCTTGCCTGGATGTTTCTTGAAAAAAGTTTGAATTACCTCCTTCCACTGGTGACTTCATCTTTAATGGAATCGGCTTAGGTCTAGCCCCTCTACCAATTTCTCTCATAATTCCCCTAGTGTCGTGAAGCCGAATGCCTTCTAATCTAGTTTCCCGATCTCCTATCTCATACAACTGTTCCGCGTGCTCTCGTTGCTCGAAATCTGGTTCCCAATCCATGGCAACCTCCAAACAGAAATCCTGGTCACGGCACCAAAATGTAACGGGCGCAAGTCCCAGCCGCAATAATCTCAACCCAGGTTCTAGGATTTCAGAAGGAAACTACCACAGGATATGGATTTCACGAGAACTCCGATCAAGAGAAACAAAAAGTCCAGTATTAAGTTTTCTAAACATTTATTTAAGATAAATAAATATGCAAATGAACCAAAATAACATTCCGGAAACAGAAAATGACGCGTCATAAATAATAATATTGGGGTGGCGTTACACTACTGGGGCCGTTTCAAATTGTACTTCCAAATATGAATCAGACACAACGTGTCTTCTGTCCACAGGGCCATTCACAGGCGAGCATGCGCAGTGCCCACTACCATAAATCAGACCGCGAGGAAGTTGTCTCACATAAAAAGGTTCAAACAGGCAAGCATGGTACCTTCAATTGACCCCAATAGTGTAAGCGGAATTAGCAAAACCACATCATCTAGCCGGATACATCCTGAGGATAGGATCCTCGCAAGGCAGACTACGCCTGGATAGAAGTCAGCCAAGATCACGGTTATTAGACGTACCTGCGAGGGGAAGACGGGCATATCCACGGTGAGAAGCCACGACACATTCAGGAGACTTTCTGGGAAAGATACACTTACCTTGGAGGGAAGCATCTTCGCAAGACAGGTTACAACTGTGGAAGAACGGACATATCCACGGTGGGAAGACGAACCTCCCTGTAGAGGGGATTTCTCACAAGGAGAAGCAGACGTATCCACGGTGAGAAGACGAAGCAATCTCTGGGACCATACGTACCTGCAAGGGGAAGACGGTCATATCCACAGTGGGAAGCCACGACGTTTTCTGGGGACGATATACCTACCATACAGAGAAAATAGCCGCTATATCCATAGCCTCGCTCCAACAGCCGGGCGAAGGAAGGACGTCGAGCCGCTATCCTTGGCCTCACTCCAACGACCTTCCATAGCAAGAGAGGGCCAGCAGCCAGGCCGCCCCTACGATCAATACCGCGGGAGAAGGGCCAGCAACCAGGCCGCCCTTTACGAGGCGCGTGTATATGATAACTGTACATATTTACATCTTTAACCACGATCATCTTGTACATTTAACTGAATATTATTGCACATTAATTGACTCTATATCAGCCTTAGTTGTCTCTACACTCTCCTACTTTCTCGATCCAGACAAGGTGACAGGCCGAAGTGAATCTCTAATCGGCAAGGACTAGTGTCGGCAGGGACAGCGGCCTGACAGCTTGTACGCTACCATATAACGAGACCTATCTCAGCTGCATCCCGTTCATTGACCGGCCCGGCGCACGTTACAGTACCATTCTCATTTAACGTAACTTCAATTTTAGCCCGATAATATTCCCGATCCATGATTACGATTGCTGACCCTTTAACTGCTTCTTTTTAAATTATATTTTTGTTATTCTAAATACGTTTTAGGGCCTTCAATTCAGACGAAATGAGATTGGATATCGTATTTTCATGGTTGGTTTCTCTGGGAAAATGAGTCGGGTAATCTATGGAAATATCCAGATTTCTGTCCCTACCTCTGCCGGGTTCAATAGTGCTTCTGTTTTTTAAAAGCGACTCATGAGTGTTTGGAGTATCACGAAATAGTTCCCGCAGTCTCAGTTTTCTACAAAAATGGGATATGTCACTTTTCAGTTCGTGTTCATTTCATCCCTTTGAGAAGTAAACTCTCGTCCTCAGTTAAAATGAGACTTGAAAGATTTATCATTTTGGGGTGTACACTCTCTACTTGTTCAGACTATATATATATATATATAGCTATGTTGATCATTTTGATAGTTCTCATAATAAAACGACAAATGAGTGTGGGTGTGTGAAAATCCACTCAGGTGGGTAACAAGCCCTTCATTCATAAACAATGGCTACTTTAGGAAGGCCACAATGTCTATTTTACATGAAGCCATCAACCACGATTATCGTGAGAGCACTTTGAATGTGAAGTAGCTCGCCATGTGGAGCTATGTTATTTACAAGACGTTTCACCATAAACTGCTGACGTCCGATGTTCGGCGTATAGGAAATGGGTTCTGAATTCATACAAATCATCAGCAATCTCTTTTGTATACACGTGATACTAATATTATGTCGATCGTTCGCTGTTGTATAGTCATCGCATAAAAAATCAGAAAGAGAACATAAACCCACGTCGTTTATGACGTACAAGCGTCTACTCCGTCATTCAATATTAAGGCATCGTCCATTATAGAATTTTCGCGTCCATAATTCAAAGACCTATTTAATATAACAGCAATAGCGCCACATATACCTTCTGGTCAAACTGGACTGTCGCACCTTCTGGCCACACAGGACTTGCTCAGATCAACATTGAAATGAATCATTGCTAAGAACCGGCATTGTTCAGATGAATTGTGCATCATTGATGGATGAGACTTCCTTTGTGAAGGTATAGGTTTTACAGTTTTCACCGGTATCTGGCGAACATATTATTGAAATTACTCTAAATTGTACAACAAAATTCGAGTTAGCGTAGAAGAAACATTATTGTGATAATTCATCAAGGGGGGGGGGGCGGGGGTCGATATAAACATGACGAACAGTGGAAATATTATTCAGAAAAGGATAAATTCAGAGGGTGTTTCAGAACTGTCCATATGAATGTTTCCTGGTTTACCGGTGAGAATCTCGTTGTAAATGTCTGAGTTCCAAACTGTTCACTGGTTTTCGAAAATAATTTTATCGGAAATGTCTAGTTTCTGAGATTGCGAAAAATGAACTTTACCAAATAAAGTCGATATAAAAATTCAAAAGTCGATTCAGTATATCGACAATGGTTCGAGGTCGTTGCCGACTCCTGGCTTTCTACTGACTAAAGTATGTCGGTGATTGAAAGTTCCTACCATGTTATGTATAGACGAGCATTTAAATTGGAATAACTTCAGATCTATCAACCTCAATACCAATATATCCACATATTTGAAATGTCAGGAAAATAAACTTTCCAATAATATATATGTTTGATGATAGTGTTCATAGTTCTCACAATAAAACGACAAAGGACGGTGGGTGTGTGAAATCCACTCTGGCGGGTTACAAGCTCTCAATTCATTCACAATGGCTACTTCAGGAAGGCCATTATCGGGTCTTGTATAACAATGTCTAGTATACACGAAGCCATCAGCCACGAGTATCATGACATCACATAGAATGTGAAGTGCCCCGTCAAGTGGAGCTATAAATTTACAAGACGATCCAACATAAACTGCTGACGTCCGATTTTCGGCGTATAGGAAAGGAATTCTGAAATCATCAGAACACTCATCGATCTATATCGTATACACGTGATACGAATGTTATATCGATCGTTCGCTGTTAAACAGTCATCCATTGTGACTGACATAACATTTGTTTATTGGAATTATTAATCGTAAGTGAGGGTAGGCATTAGATAGCGATACCAGCTGTATACCTCGCATAGATCAAAAATCACAAAGGAGACTCGAACCCAGGTATGTGACACATACGTTCTGGCCACACAAGTCTGACGCACCCACCACTGAGCACACTTCCCGTGCAACAGAATGAAATCGCATTATAGCTCTTCTAATTGTTTTAATTACCCCGATCAACATTTAACTGAAGTATCACTAAGAACCTGAAATCGATAGAAATGTTCCGCATTGCCCAGATCAATTGTGCATTATTAATGGATGAGACTCCCATTATAAATGTATAGGTTTCAAAGTTTTCGCTAAAATCTGTAGAGAATATTTCTGAAAAGATATCGACATAAAAAACGCACTTTAAGATAATATTGTTACCTCTTAAGTGATGGGAGGTAATGTCTAAAATGAGAGGGCACAGAAGGCGCAATTCGTAACTCTGTATCTACACTATTCCATAAAAGGCTACCTTGATAATAACCTTATATGGGTATTCATTATCAAGAGATTCCGATGTTGCGAAACCCTGTCTTTCTACTGGTGGGTGTCAGCAAGTGGTCGTACTCACCATCCCCGTTATCCAAATATAGAGCCAACTATGCTTTATGACCACCTTTTCGTTTAAATAGCGCGAATCGATTTATCCCCCATTGTGCTGGAATGTTCGAAAATAGTAACAGTGACGAAGGACAATGATCTACGGTGATTGATTGGGTTTTGAGGCTGTTCAGGGATATACAACTTTGCGCCACTACACGATATAGAATATGAACTCCAGCATGGATAGAGTGCTCCAACATGAGCTTATGGTGAAATTCAAACAGAGTAAAATAAATGGTGTTATATCTGATAACGGTACAGGCACAACAAAGTTACACAGAAAACAAAATTCCTTAAAAATTTAAGGAATATTCTCCGACTATTATACATAAGCGGAATATTCCTCAACATAACTATAGAATATTCCTTACTATGTTAAGGAATTTCCTTAACATTCTACAGAATATTCCTTATTGAATTTAGGAATATTCCGCTGCTGTATTAGTCGGGGAATATTCCTTAAATTTTAAGGATTTTTTTTTAGTGTAGAAGACAAAGCGGCTGTATCTTTTCCCTGATAATCTAATGTTAAAACTTTTCTAGAGAACCTCGCAGAGCTTTAATTCGAAGAGAGACGGAACGAGTAATTGCACTACTGTGTCTTTATATAAGATGCTGATGGTCAGATTCGTACGGAAGCCCTCAGGGGATGGGAGAAAAAAAAATTGGCATCGCTATGTCGTGCGCACGAGATAGACGCTATCTCGTGCGCATGAGTTAGTCGCTATGTCGTGTGCACGACTTAGCTTCTATCTCGTGCGCACGACATAGAAACGAGGCTTCATGTTAAATGCACATAAGGCCTCTGTTTGGCCACACTGAGCCTCTTCTCTATCTCGTGCGCACGGCATTGCGACTAACTCGTGCGCACGAGATAGTGTCTATCTCGTGCGCACGACATAGCAATGCCAATTTTTTTTCTCCATGTCCCCGGAGGGCTTCCCTAGATTCGTACAGGCGAAAATGTAGATTCTCAACTTCACTCGAAACAAGTTGTCAGCAGAATGTGTGGATTATATACACTAAAAAATAAATTCGAAATCATCCGTTCTGACAGATGCGAAACAGAGTTTATCGGGAAATATGTGGGCTCTTTTATTACATATTCCCGTGAATCGTCGTTGAAGCTGCTGTTCTAGCTTCAGTTTCCAGCAAAGCCCGGATATAATCGAAAATATCTGGAGATACGTACAGGTATATTAAATCCTATATTAAAGGGGACGTTAAAATGAAAGTTTTCATGAAACAGAGTTTATCGAGAAATATCTTTATCACCTATTTTGCCGTGAATCGTCGTAGAAGGTACAGCTTCACGTCCGTTTAATTATTCTAGCTTCGGTTCACAGCAAAGCGCACATTTCATAATCGAAAATTTCTAGACATACGCACATGTATAAAGCGTTCCACCCAGACGTTGAAATAAACGTATACACGTACCATGGATGATAATTTGGCAAACATTTAGACAAGTGAAAAAATAATGAAGACGCATCCCTCTCCCCTCCCCCCCCCCCCCCCCAAAAAACCCGGAGTCAATGTTGCCTCAAGTACCTGACCAAATTATATTCATAATGAGAGTGTTGCAGACGAAAAAATGATATTTGAATGCCACTGGAATAGAACAATAATGTATTATTTTTAAAGAGAACATGTGTGGAAGGATTTTAAAACTGAATAATTTATTCTCCAAATTTCAGGGCAATTAGTCTGCAATGAAAGAACGCAGCAGGCCATGTTTACCGTATTGACTCTCCCTTCAATTTTACTTAAGATTTCCGATTTACAATTGTTGTAGAAAACTACTGAGACATTTTAAAGAGAATGACATTTGAACTTCTTATCAAATATGTACTTTTTCTATGAAAATACCATCTTCACAAGTCCAGATAAAACCTAAATCCTCGGTCGGAGAGGGAATATAACGGAACGATCGATATATTGGCTCGCGACGATGTGAAAATACAGGCATTTTCATGGAATCCCGGTATAACTAGATATCATACAGGTGGGTAAAATAAGTAAAGTAGACCAATATCATAGACTGTGCCGAATAAACCTAGCTGGTGACTCCGTCATTTTATTCTTTACATTGAATGTTGATGGTCTAAGCTACGTCTTGTTGAATTATTGTAAAAATGACATTTTATTTTCCGAACAGTCGGCATCCTCATTAGGAATGGCGGTTCATTGAAGTGGAATGATAACATCCGGTAAACGATAATAGAAGCCGTTGTTGCTGTTCAGATGTAACCCATTATGGTCCTTAATTGATCCAAGGGATATTAAAGATGTTCAAGACTTTACTCCGAAAAGGTTCTGGCATTTTCGAAGAACTGCCTATACAAATAAGATAGGTTGACGATGATCGGAACAAATAAGTCACTGCAAAGAAATTGTAGACCTTGTATTAGTAGAGCTTCCAATTTCAATGTACGTCATGAAAACTTCATGTCTCTGTAGAAAGAGTAGGCTTATACACCCTCAAAAGCGTGGTTTCTAAGCATTAGGCATCTATACCAATGGCATAGATGTATACCATCAAAGACTTCCTTACTTAATATTCAAAATTCTGTTTTTGGTCTAGCGTTCAACTACAGGGAGTCTAATGCCAGTGTGAAAAGTACTCACATATGCACGGATAATTCAGAAATAGTCGAATGGTTAAAAAATAAGATATGAACTATAATACAGTCAAATTTGTCTTAAGAGATCAATCGGGGGAAACAGGGAAAGTGGTAGCTTAGGACAGGTTGTCGGTTTATAAAGGAAGTGACATTAAGAATTTAATGGAAAACTTCTCTATAAATAAACATTTGAAAATGGAGGCTCAATTTATGAAAATACAAGTAGTTAAATCGGGGAAAAATATCTGTCAATCTCACAACCCCTATATTCACATATTTCAAATCCTAGAGAAATTAATTTATCAATAATTTATATATGTATGTTGACCATGTTCATAGTTCTCACAATAAAACGGCAAATGACGGTGGGTGTGTGAAAATTCATTCAGGTGGGTCAAAAGCCCTTAACTTATTTGCAATGGCTGCTTCAGGAATGGGCCAGTATCGGAACTAGTATAACAATGTCTAGTTTACATAAAGCCATCAGCCACAATTATCGTGACATCAAACAGAATGTGAAGTGCCTCGTCAAGTGGAGGTATAAGATTTACAAGACGTTCCACCATAAACTGCTGACGTCCGATTTTCGGCGTATAGGAAAATCATCAGAACACCCATCGATCTATATCGTATACACGTGATACGAATGTTATATCGATCGTTCGCTGTTAAATAATCATCCATTGTGACTGACATCACGTCTGTTTATTGAAAAATAATAAATCGTAAGTGAGGTAAGCATTAACTAGCTATACGAGCTGTGTACATAGCTAAGGAATATTCCTTACCATGTTGTGGAATTTCCTTAACATGCTACGGAATATTCCTTATTGAATTTAGGAATATTCCGCTGGTGCAATAGTCGGGGAATATTCCTTAAATTTTAAGGAATTTTTTTTCAGTGTAGACGACAAAGCGGTTGTATCTTTTCCCTGATCATCTAATGGTAAAACTTTTCTAGAGAACCTCGCAGAGCTGTACAGGAAGAGAGACGGAAATTACACTACTGTGTCTATATATAAGATGCTGAATGTCAGATTCGTAGAGGCGAAAATGTAGATTCTCAACTTCACTCGAAACGAGACGCATCTCCCACCCCAAAAAATAGAGTCAATGTTGCCTCAAGTACCTGACCAAATTATATTCATAATGAGAGTGTTGCAGACGAAAAAATGATATTTGAATGACACTGGAATAGAAAAATAATGTATTATTTTTAAAGAGAACATGTGTGGAAGGATTTTAAAACTGAATAATTTATTCTCCAAATTTCAGGGCAATTAGTCTGCAATGAAAGAACGCAGCAGGCCATGTTTAAATCCTACCGTATTGACTCTCCCTTCAATTTTACTTAAGATTTCCGATTTACAATTGTAGAAAACTATTGAGGCATTTTAAAGAGAATGAAATTTGAAGTTCTTATCAAATATGTACCTTTTCTTTGAAAATATCATCCAGGTCCAGGTAAATCCAAAATCCCCGGAGAGGGAATATAACAGATCAATCGATACACTGGCTCGCGACGATTTGAAAATACAGACATTTTCATGGAATCCCGGTATAATTAGATATCATGCAGGTTGGTAAAATAAGTAAAGTAGACCAACATTATAGACTGTGCCGGATAAACCTAGCTGGTGACCCCATAATTTTATTCTGTATATTGAATGTTGAGGGTCTAAGCTACGTCTTGTTGAATTATTATAAAAATTGACATATTATTTTTCGAACAGTCTGCATCCTCATTAGGAATGGCGTTTCATTGAAGTGGAATGATAACATCCGGAAAACGATATTAGACGCCGTTGTTGCTGTTCAGATCTAACCCTTTATGGGTCTTAATTGATCCAAGGGAGATTAAAGATGTCGCAAAAGGCAGCTTTATAAATCAGGTTGAGCTGTAGTTGAAGGGTTTGGCCTATGTGCCCAGACATTCCTATCCATCCTATGACTGAGATTGAGTATCTTTTTATTCGATTATTGGAAGAATTTGTTAGTACCACGTCCTGGTTATCCATTGCTTGCTCCTTCACGAGTTCTGTATGTCGGCTGAAGACAATATTCCGGCTTATAAACATGTGGTGATTATTTTCACACTTCTTCGAGTCTTGCCATTTTTGGCGACCATGCTTTCGTAAAGGTTCTCCGATGACCATGCTTTGACGGACGCACTGTCATGACTTGAGACATGTACCTGTCAGAACTGATCTAATTGATTGGGTGTTTCATTTCCAGTTTGACACAAACATGTGACTTTAATTTCCCTGATGGGTTGCTATCCCCGATAAGTCATTCTGTACTCTTGCGAGTGTTTTCTCTCATACAGTGGAAGGAACAGTGCGTGTGTGAGTGCGTCCCTTCCACTGCGTAATACTAGTTAACGACAGAGGCCGCGGAGCGGGGGACCGCAATGTTATAAGTCCTATCTTAGATAGCACTAGCCCAACATTTAACATGAGCGGTATAGAGTTCAGCTCCCCCCCCCCACTTTCAAATTTGCACCGCGGCTCCTGAAAGAGCCGTGCGTGAGTGCGGGAAAGGTAACATGCTAGAATATTCCATTAATCACAGTTCATAAGCATCTAATGATTCTAGAGACAGTGTGATCACTTCATTGAAGATGTGTGCACATGAACATCTATAATAAAATGCGTGGCTGAGACTCGATATGAAATCTATGGAGCACAATTGGTCCATGATATGTGTTTGGGTAGAATGTAATCAGAATATCATACGATTTGGCCGTTCCTGCTTCCCACCACCAAGCATGCTATCGCTTACACTTTTTACCACCGATCATCACGGCAGTGAACCTATGCTAGAAATAGTTAACATATACACTGCCATCTCTGCGCGGAAGAGTTCATTCGTGAGTTTAATAGCAGAAACATACCATTGGGTCGTTGGTGCGAGTGAAGACAGTGGGTCACATCTCTTATCCAGGAATGTAAATTATAACAACTGCAAAGTTATTTCAATCCTACCAGTTCTGGGGTGGGCATAACTTTTTAACCATATCTCCGGATCAACACAAAATTACGCCTATTTACTAATCCCTCCGAGCAGATTGTCATACGCACATGTCAATGACGACCATGGACATGTGATTGCAAACGTCGTTTTTATCTTTGCAAGTTTATTAATAATAGTGCCCAAAAATATTTTCATTTCGAATCGTCATTATCTTCGAGAATGTCTACAAAAGTTACACAACATAATTTAACGATATCCCTGGATATTCTGTGATTACTATAATAGTCACTGGTATCTACTCCATCAAGGAGGAATGCTTGAAGATACATGTAACTTCTGACAGTCAGGCTTGATCTTGCTGACAGTTTTGAAAACTGTTGACCATTTCTCTCTTGTGTTTTATTATTTCAAGTTCATACTCATTTAGAATTGGTGCTAACAGACTAGGCTTTTCGATCATTGACGTGGAAATTCTTTCAGGGAATATGTCGGATCTGAGGCTTGCTATTTAGTGAATCTTACGTTTTACTATATTAACAATGTTTCGTGTTTCAATATTTTAATTAATTTTCAATAATTCGATTTTGTACAGTGGGCGTAACCACCTGTTTTCGAAATTATTTTTTACGTCTGGATGCCCAAAGCCGATTCACATGTTGATATCCGAGCAGGGTGAGCGTTTACATGCACCTGACATCACCCACGTCGAGATCACAGCGTTTGTCTATCCAGTGCGATCGGAAACCGAATTAAATTGCCAGTTTCTGTGTAGGTGTCAAAAGGACATTTCGAATGGTGAGCTCTTGACAGGTGCTTCTGATTCGCTGAAGATCCGTACTAGTAATACGCACTAAAGAGGTCCGGTCCAGCCACATGTAAACAGACACTCGTGAATGGCTAGGAAATGTTCAGCCTTTTCATACCAATAATCCTGTTTGTTTCAACATGTTCTTTTCGCAAATACATGCCTGGATCCCTGATTAATGCCAAACGTTATCGGATGTCCAAGTTGTACATGATTTGCCGGCTGAAACGTGCGCTGAAGAAATTGCATTGTCTCGAACCTACTGTCTTAAGTCAATAAGAGCTGAGAAGACTTCTGGACACGGCTTTGACCATTATTCGTGCTCGAGTAATTCACATTTCAGGAATTTTCCTTAGAGAGGTTCTAAAACGAGTTCACACTTGGCAAATTGTATATTACTGTTGCCTGTATTATCTTAACCTGCAAAATGGTGAGAAGAATTCATGTTCAACAAAAACTTCTATGTTTTTCAGCTACAATAAATTGCCTTTCCAGTGCAGTCAAAGTGAAAGCAGAATAAAAAAGATTATTAGAGTAGCAGAGATAATATGACTGTTCTTCACTTTTGTGTTGCTAATGGGTGATGGGATTTAAGGCAGCTGACTGCTAGAGAATGTTTCTGGCACCATTTCCCTTTAACTTATTAACGCCGTCATGTGATCAGTATTTACAGGAACGGAGAGGTAAATTAAATGGCAGCAATGTATGTATGTTATATCGACAGTGGAAAGACATGATCGAAACAGAGCGCTACATGTATTTAGTCAATCTCCCATTTAACCAAGCTATTAAAATGTGTCAATTTCGAGCAGGGAACTTACGATTACAGATACATATTGGACGATTTAATAAATGTAGATTTAAACGAGAGAGTTTGCAAAAATTGTAATTTAAATGTCATAGGTGAGTTTCATTACTTGCTTGTATGTCCATATTTTAGAACGGTATAAGAGGACTTATTACCCAGAAAATACTGTAATAATTTTTTTTTTCGCAGGTAAACGTTTATTGATCGGTGAATTTACAAATCACGTACAGCATATTCTATAGGAAGTTCTCACAAACTATCTCATTGATGGCTTCTCTCATGTTAGTTTGTCCTTTTCTGGTAACAAGTACGTTCGGAAATGCAAACTGCCCCATGGTAAATCAATTCATGGGACATTTAGTTACAAACACGCGAAAATGTGTACATTGGGTAATGAGAGTAATTTAAACAACATGGCAAATGTTTGAGGCAGATTATCATGGCGGATACTGTTCGGATTGGTTGCGGATTCTCTCGATGTGAACACGATCGGAAGTTGTTTTATTTCTGCAATTACTTTCCCGGGTAAGTATGGATCTATCCCCAGAATTACCACAACGGGATAGTCGTCAACTAAGTGATAATTATGTAATTTACCGTAGTAATTATCTTGAAATTCCTAATCTAGTCTCTGGGAAGTCGGGTTTTTCGAAATACCACTTATTTTATTTCATTTTTGGTGCACTACACAGAAGTTGTGACATTTGTTGCATTGACATCACCTTGCTAAATTCAGAAAACTAATTGATTATTATATATAGAAGCTATTTACTACGTATATTACTTCAATCACTTCTGCAAGCGTGCAATTCAAAAAGTGCATGCTAATCTAATCTGTAGCTAAAATTTACAATTCAGTACTAGTATACAAAACTTACAAATACTACTAATGTTACGTATATGATAATAATATGTCATCGCTCAGTGAACAACAGGTGGCATGATGACCATCGTTTATTAAATTGATCCCAGTCTGCTCTTTTGTTACTGATATATTTCTCCAAGTAATATGTACTCTTTAATTCATCTTTTATATGCTGTAGATTTGGTAGACTTGTATACCGATATTTGCTTTTGCCATAAACCATTCCTTTAGATGTTGCCATAGAGGTCTGACCTTAAGGCATCCCCAAAACAAGTGGTAAATTGATTCCGGTTCCTTTTTGCAGAAAGTACAAAGTTCATCCTGTTCTGGGTCAATTTTGTTCATGAATGAGTTAGTAGTCAAGATTCTATTGACTATGCGATACTGGAACCACTTGAGTTTCATGTCACCAATGTTGTTCACTGATCGATTGAACATACACCATTCTTTAGAGTCATATTCAGTGCCTAGAGTGGTCTCCCATTTGATATTCACACTGGTCTTAGCGAAACTACTAGCCATAAGAATATTACAGAAAACTCTACATCCGGATTGTACTTTTATCAACGGGAAAATATTTGGTGGAATAAATGGTGCTTGTATTTCGCCTGAAAATTCAGTTATATTCAATTTATTTGCTGCTCGTTTTATTGCCGATATAACGGAATGGAATTCCAAAAAGTTGATATTTGTTGCCGAGTATATTTCCTCGAAAGTATCATAGCTGAGAAATGTGTCATTTCGTATCAAGTCATTAACAAATTTTATGCCATGGGCGAGCCATTTGTGGTAGAGTATAGGTTGATTATTAATCGTAAATTGTTATTTTGCCAGATTATTTCCTTTTTAAATGCAATATGATCAGGTTCTTTGTAAACTACATTTTTTTTAAAGTGGTCCCACGCTGTATTTACATCGGTCCAAAAGGGGTTTAATGAGCTGTTTTCAAGAATGGAATATCCGGCACTTGCCGCAGCAAGAAACTTCACCGGGAGCAGATCAAACCATTTACATTTTTTATTAATTATTTGTCTCAGTCATGATATTTTCTGAGCTCGGATAGTGTTAATAATTGAAGGAATATTCATTCCACCATCTTTAAAAGGTTTAACTGATTTAACTCTGGCTATCTTGTCTGGTTTACTACTCCAGACAGACTGAAAACATTTTTTTGTATCATCAATCAGATTTTGAGGCGGATCAGGCAGTGACGAAAATAGGATATTTAGTTTTGGTAATATTAACGATTTCAAAACCGTTATTCTTCCTAAAGGCGTCGACATTCTTCTTAGCCATATAAAATACTGTAACAATGCAGATACGTTCAAAATGTCATGTTTAGTGAGCAGTGAAAAGAAAAAAAAAGTAAAATTGTGAAATATTTAAAAAGAAGTGCAAAAGATATTATGTAGATAGAATTGCTATGTAAAGGTAGACTACGGTCTCCGCCTGGGGAATTCAAATTCCCCGTCACTGTAAATATACTGCTTCTGATTTATATTTTATTACTCTGTACCTTTGTACCTAAGGTGATGAAAATAAACCACTTACTTACTACTTGACTCTTATTACGGAAAAGGATTACATGGATTCTTAAACCTCTTTAGTATCCCGAATGTAGATACGTTTACACGTGCGTCCGTGGAGCAAACACTGAATAAACACGACTACAAATCCCATTGGTTCTTTACGGCCATATTGTTACAAGTAGGGCACTATGACATGAGGCTGAGATCTAACAATGGAATTTGGCTGCTAAACACGTGTGCTAAGGGCAAGCAATGAAATTCTTGGCGTTACTTTATTCACAATAGGAAATGGATAAATGAAACACAAACGATTTCGTTATTATAAATATATTGCTCAACTCACCGACACGCAGCTCAATGGTGATGTATTTCGTCTGGTAATAGTGTTTTTCGTGTCGCAAAGTGCAAATAAATCCGTTTACCAGTTGGGAAAACCGCAAGCAAGTATTTCCATATGGCATAATCTTGTGTGACCTCAAATTAAGTTTTTAGCTTTAGATCGGGAGTAAAATTATAGGCCAAAATTTTCCATAAAATACTTGAACGTCACATAAGTATTCTTTACCTCACTATGCTGTTTTAACTGATTTATTGATATATCTGTATATCTGTTTACCGTTTAATTGGTGGTGCCTCCTACAACTCTATGTAGATTGACTCCTATAGGACAAGAGAACTTTAGCCTGAGGCTATACAACGAGTAGTCCTGAAAAATTCTTTCTATACATAAAATATTGAATGGGATTGAGAATAAGTACACAGTAAGAGAAACAATGTATTATAACAGAGTAAATCAGTATAGATGACAAAGTAAGAATATTTGCATGAAAAGGAATGGTTCAAAGAACTCTCCTGTTGCTCTTTAATATTTAAGATTTGCTTAATTTCCCAAACTTTGAAGAAACTGTTTAGTTCTCTCGTCCAATTGGGAGCCACAGGAGATAAATATTCTTATAAGAGATTTTCAAAGAAAAATATTCTTATATTTTCTTAGTTCGTAACTCCTGCTCAAGAATCAATTTCTTAGCAAAGAAACTATTTTTTTACGCGAACTATAGGCACCGGGGGCGAAGCCTGATTCTAGACGGTTTACCCTCGATGACCCTCGTTTCTGTTCTATTTTTTTTTTCTCGCTTCAAACACGGCTGATTTATGAAAAATGTTTGACTGAAAACCGAAAAATCATATACAACGAGCAATCGCGATTCAATCGTATTTCGTTGGAAGGAAAGCTATTCTGCTGTACGTCACAATTGAACAAAACTGACGAAAATTGATCAGTATGTGTGATCGATGTTGATGGGGTGGACAGGGGGTGTCTTTTGTGTGTTTTCCGTTATACTCCGGATTAATATTGGCCAAACAAAAGACTGCCCCTTTGAGCCCCAACAACAAGATGACTCTCTATAGCACCTAGTTGGGAGCACTTCCCACCGACGTCAAATATCGAGTCGTCGTATCTGACATCCAGTGATGTTGGATTTATTATTAGTGAGTCTATAATCTGAAGATCGTTTCCATTTGAAGCTGTTGATATATGCGTCAGGTACAACATTCGTCGACCAGTCGCTATTTTTGAAGATATCTTACGTTAATCATCGCAACATAAATTGGTAGGACCTATATCCACTGTGTAAAAACACAAAATGAAATATACGCAAGCTAGCTTTTTTGACCATTGAGACTGTCAACAGCTATTTTGGTATTGGGGCCATAAAGACCACATGATATTCCCTATGCTTTTATCCAAATGAATGTTAATGTCGCCAGTTTAAAAATACTTTACTGCCTCAACAATATTATAATTTCTAATCAAATTACGTGCCCCTCTCCGAAATACATTGACAGATAAATAGACAGGCGGCAGTGCAGATATTCAGTCCAACATGTATATGTTAATTACAAAAACATCATATGAACACAAGACGTAGGAATGAAAAAATAAAGGAATGAGACAGGAAGTTGAGAACAAGCATATGGAGAGAGAGTGAGAGAACTAAGGTTGAACGTCGCGTTCAGCAATATTTCAGCTATATAGCGACGACCAAATAAAATTCTAAGTATTCAAATTAATAACTTAGTAATCCAACACATTAAAACATACACATTAAAACTTGTGCAACAAACCGATTTCTCTCAAATAACCTAAGGTAAAGTCTTCTTTCACCAGACTAAAAAGATCTTCCAAAGTAGTTGCTCGATAAAAAGAATCTATTACATTCTTGAAATTTATACAGTCGATAAGAATATGTTTCACTGTGAGATATTCGTGGCATGGAATACACCTTGGGACTGGCTCATTTTTTCAGTAAATGTTCGCGAGTTAATCGTGTATGGCCGATTCTACATCGCCTGATCATGGCTTGATCGAGACGTTTCTGGCTGTTCAGATTAGTATAGCCTACAGTTATTTTAAACTCATAAAGTTTGTTATTATTCACAGCATCCCATGAAGATTGAAACAGCTTTCTCACATAAGTACAGATAGAAGGACTGAAATCGCTATGTGGGATTCCAACAGTATCAACCTCGTGGGATTACATACGGTTGTTGGACCGGGTGAGTGTCGACGAATCGGCAAATAGTAGCGCAGATGTCAGTACATCACCTTACGCCACACTACTGATATTAAAGTTTAAAGTCTTTCAGTACCCTGAAACTGACGGATGGTTAGGAAGTGGCGGGTTTTGTAATTTGCAAATAAATATTAGTCATCTCATAAGATCAATCTCAGCAAGCTCAGATATAATATCACGGAACATTATATCTGATTGCAGCGCTATATAAATCCCAGGCGAATTTGAATCAGGTGTCTAGCTTGGTGAAACAATTTCAAGATCACGCCCACAATAATTACACACGGTAGAACGTGGACTAATATATAAACATTATCGGAAAACAGTATCCAAATATGGCATTTTAAGATATAACATGTATACCAGCGTCACATCGATTGTTATTGTGTATCTGGTCAGCCATTTTACAGTAACTTACTGTAGTATCATAATTGCAGCAGAGTTGCCAGTACGGGTCAGCTTGATATTATGGCCGTGTTTTCGAGGTTTTCTGAGCTTTGTCATCCAAATAGATCCTATTTTGAATTGAAACTCTAGGAGAGAAATCTGCTACTCAGGAAGCAGCTTTGGTGTGCTTTTCCTGTCTCAAGCTTTAGGCCGCTCCTGCGCCCCAGATGAAAAAAAAAACATATTTCAGGGGTCGAAGAGCGATTAACATTCATATTATGGCGTTTTGCGAAACTGATCAATTTTGCGGGAAACCATGAACATTTTTCATCTGAATTGACCTTATGTACATGTATATTATTCACATCTTTACTTAGTTAAAAACTTTCTGACAGTTTTGAGAAGTTTTTGTGTGAGAAAACGTGTTCTATACTTTAGGCACCTCAAAAGCGTCTTTGGGTAATGGTAAATACATGCATTATTATTGTTGTGGTTGAGAGCGAAATTTATTTCGGAGTCCCTTGTTTCAGGATAAAGATTCAAATCAACAACGAGATATGATAGAATTCTAAAGGAGAATTGGTGTGATTAATAAAAGGTTGTTTAGGCATTTTTCTTTTATTTGTCGACTTGAATTTGAAATCCACCCACAGAGTTTGAAATGAAAAAGTATGTTAAATTTTCTTTGAATTCCATTTTATTACGGCAAATTTATCTTACTAGATTGAAATTTTCAAAAATTAGCTGTAGTTATCATCTCTTCAAAACAGCGAAATTTTGTCCAATTCCGTGAACGTTGTGCGTGCAAGGAAACGAAACGGCCATGATTGAAGGCGGCTATAATAGCAAGCTGACCCATGATATCGTAGTTGCAGTAAAGTTCTCAGTAATTATAACATGTATGTAAATATTGCGAAATACACAATGTAATTTTCACAGTAATTTATTACTGGGAATCGTAATGCACTAGACTCCGAAATTTCGTCTTCTGAAATAAAGAATACATCGCTCGAAATTTGTCTCAGCGCTCAATACAAATTGAAAGATACTCTCATATTCCAGTTTATAATTTTCATATCCTCCAAGTGAATGAAAAGAGTAAGTCAGGATGAACATGTGATGAAAATCTCGATACTTATACATAATTTGATTCGATTTCCATATACTTCGTGTTGTTGAAA
Organism: Hanleya hanleyi; assembly: GCA_036873755.1. Classification (NCBI taxonomy): domain Eukaryota; kingdom Metazoa; phylum Mollusca; class Polyplacophora; order Lepidopleurida; family Hanleyidae; genus Hanleya; species Hanleya hanleyi. The sequence continues at coordinate 31,201 of JAVTVY010008960.1, forward strand.
GCGGTACATACAGTACACGTATCGGACTTTCCTTTACCTATGACTGTATATCACTTCAGTTAGTCTAGAAGCCTTTTCTTCTCTGTGGTTCCTCAGAAAGTAAATATAAACTCATGACTTTGTTGTTTTACACTCATTTTACATGTGGCTATAAACTACGTTTATATAGGAAAATACAAACAAATAAAGGCTGATTGCAGAGCAATAAGGATATGGGCTTCCGCTGTTTATTTATTTTATATATTGTCAATGTGCTTGGTGCACCTATAGGAAAATACAAACAAATAACGATTGACTGGAGAGCAATAAGGATATGGGCTTCCGCTGTTTATTTATTTGATATATGATAATGTGTTTAGTGCACCTAAATCTCGGTATCATGTGGGAACCTACGTGGGTTATATATGGCGACATTTTTTTTATCAGCTACCATTAGTAATAGATGTTATTTAAATAGAGAGGACAAAACGCAACATATATTTGAAACAACACTGAATATTGAATTTTTTTTGGATATGAATAAGAAAATTTTAAATGATCAATTCGCGATGTCGATGTGGAAGCGAAACATTTTGGAATATGCTGGATACCTCGAGGGACGAGAAAGCTAACTTTCCCATTTTAAATTTGGAGCAAAATATTCACTCTGCGCACTGGGTTGTAAAGTTACGATTTTGGTCTATGCCCCAGTTTGGAGGGATAACTAGTTATAACTGACATACATGCTAGATTAAGTTTACCAGGCCTAGGATTTATTGGACCTGTATTGAGGCTGGGTGTGTGTGTGTGGGGTGGAGGGGAGCATATCGGTTCCTCGTAAATATATTTCTTGCACCTTGGGCTAGAGGACTGAATCTTACCAGGATACACCCCTTCAAGCTCTACGACAGTCAAGATGCTGTGAAGGTTTTTTTTGGACGAATTTTAGGTCAGGTTTTCGAATTTTAATTTATGTCATTTTCTGCACAAAAACTGTATGATAAATGGTACATAGCAATCTGATGGAAAATAAAATAGTTTTGCCGACTTCTATCCACAAAAAAGTAAACATTTTGAAGAAAAACTACGAAACTGGCACCAATACATGATCGCCAGTTTGAATTTACCCATGATCCTCTACTTAGGAGTTATGTAAATAAGTTCAAGATGACTCTCGGGGTGTCAGCTCTCAACGCTGTGTCGCCCGAAGATAGAGTAGAAAGTTTGGTAGGGACCACAATGAGTCCCTCAGGCCAGATAAGGTTAAAAAACCCTCCTTGTTGAAACATAGGCCTATGTCAAAATGTTCTACACAGGAATTCACGATAATAGCTATAGAGCTGGTAATGCTACAGTGAATGCCATATATGTGATATGATTCTAAATAAGCTTAATTCATGCGATAAACAACTTAAGTTTACCCGTGAAGTGTTTGTAGATTATAATGATGTACACTTTCCTGGCATAAAAATTGGATTCAATAGGACCTCTGTATATAGGAGGTCAATCCATCCTGGACAATATACCCATTATGGAGGCTTAGAGTCATGGCGTATCAAAATTGCTTGGGCACGTTCCTTAGTACATAGAGCTCCCAAGATCTCTAATAGTGCTCCGCTACTTCGAATCGAACTTGATAAAATAAATATGTTCATCAGCTGGATTGTCTTCTACAAAAAGTTAGCTGAGAAACTGATCATGCAATTCTCTCTAACCACTGAGAGTAGGAAAAATAAAACGAAAGAAGTCCATGATGATATCCCTAGAATGTGGTTGAACAAGGTGAATGCATAGCAAGAAAATATATAGGTAAAGTTACTAAACTGCTAAGTGGACCTGCCAAAATATTTGTTAAATGGTAAACCACAAAAAAAAAATTCATGTTATTTATATTATAAGTTTATTTGCTCTGGTTGTAAAGAGTGTTATATAGGTGAAACCGAGAGGTGCTTATTCCTTCGCCTTCAACAACATGTTAACGGAAATTCCAATCGTGCAATTTTAACCCACATATATAAATGTGAGCTATTTCAACAGCAATGTGAAGACATGTTTGATCTAGAAAACAGCCGAGCCACTGTGCCAGTAAACAATTAACATAATTTGTATTTTTAAACTACAAGATTATTACCCCTCAGCCCATAGGGCTGCGGGGTCTTGTCGTTGCCATGTACGTCCGTTCGTCCGTCCGTCCGTCCGTCCGTCAACATGTGTTCTTGTCCGCTGAATATCTGCAGATCTATTAAGTCGGGCCTGACCAAATTTTGGTGAGAGCTTCTTGTATGGTGACTGATGAAATGATTAGGTTTTCAGATGACTATGATGATTTTATGATTTTTAATTATTTTTTATCGTTTATTGATGCTCACCTTGTGCACTGCTATCTATGCCATGAGGAACCCTTGGTTGTATGTTGCAGTGTGACTTTTGAGGGTTTCCTGATTCCAAGAAGCTCTGTGTAGCGGTCCATTCGAGATTTAGACCATCTGGAGATATGCCCATCGGGAACCCTAGGTTGTATGTTGCATTTTGACTTTTGAGGGTTCCCGGATTCCAAGAAGGCCTGTGTAGCGGTCCATTCGAGATTCAGACCATCTGAGATATGCCCATTGGGAACCCTTGGTTGTATGTTGCATTTTGACTTGTGAATGTTCCCTGATTCCAGGAAGACCTGTGTTGCGGTCCATTCGATATTCACACCATCTGAGAATGGTTATCATTGGATGGAACCTCAAGGCTTTAAATTAATTCACAAAACTTGTTACTGCAGGCTCTGGTACTTTAATTCCTCAGCAAGTAGGCCAGTAAAGTTTCTGGAGGTTTAGCAGATTATTGATGTGACAGGGGTAGTGGCATCTAATTATTTTAGGCCTGTATTCAAGAATATCTTTAATTTGAAAACGAACCGTTTTGCTGTTTTTTTTTTATTGAAAACATGATTCCCAGTTGCTTCTCAATTCACACATTATTGCGATATATGGGCGGCATATCTGGATACGGAATAGCGAAACTATAACCAATTTTTTAGATGGCCTTTAATGCACTTATGGTGTGCAACAAGTATACGGTTGGCAAAAACAGTTTTGGTCCAGTTTTTGACAGTTAACAATCAACCAACGTGATAATTGAGGTACATATTTTAGCCTATTAAATTCTATTCTGGTAGCACCACTCATGCATGCGTCTCGGGCAGTTGAGCGGGATAAAAATGAAACTGTTGAAAATGTAACAATACACTAGCAGATATGTTTTCGCCTATTGGTTTGCTGATCCAGGAAGAAAATCTATATTTTGTGTACATGTGTTACAGGCTTCTATGGGACTATGCAGTCCGGTTGTTACTGTTAGTAGTTTGCTGGTAAACTTATGGGTTCCTTCTGCCCGTTGCTAACTTACATAATTTTATCGAGCAAAGGTGAGCAAGCAGCACTGTAGTGAATGAGCAATGAGAGATTTGAGTTCCACCAGAGATTCCGGCTGTTTTCATGCAATACTGTCCACAACTAACCAATATTTGAAAGAGTAAATGCATTTCACAGCTTCCACTTTCACAATTTCACGCTGTCAAAAAAATTCAATCTTCAAAATTTCTTTTTATTACTGTTTTAGGCGATTACCAAAGATGGGCATAATTTGTGAGTGTCCCGACTGTTTCATTCTGAGCAGTCAACTGTCACAATTATTTGTTACTGGTGCAACATAATGTTTTTATTTTCTTCACCGAACATATTATGGTACCTTTTGAAATTATTTAAAACTAGGTCAGGATAGCCTATTTCTGGCCGGACCCACATCAATTTTGAATCTGTTTGCGTACCTCGAGCTTATCCCCCCCTTCAAATATTAATGATGATGGTGGGCATATGTCAATCAATGTGTTTCTAAGCCAGTAACCTGTTATCATACTTGCCCATGCATGATCTTTCTTGCCACTGATCAAGCTACACTTTCATGCATGCTGTAATTCCGCCACAGCGCTCGCTTTATGCAACTTTATGTATGGTACATATATGTATATCACGCAAACCATATCCTACATGACCAGACAAAAAATCGGGCTGAGGGGTCAGCGCACCTTTTAGGTGCTTGCAATTCATGTTTACAAAGTCAACGATTGGAACATCCTTCTTTCATTGGTTAAAACATTCTCATTGTATAGTATGTCTGACTGGTTGATTGACTTTGAATTGTTTCCGTAAAAATATGTACACATGGAACCTGTTGTAAGCTACCATTTCTGACGATGACATGAATAAATATATGTCGAAATATTCATCTACAAAATGCTTTTCGTTAATATTTTCGGAGCACCCCCCTCCTGTATTATATCAAGTTAATCAGTGGATTCAAGCACGACAGTGAATCTATTCTATAAAATTTATGTCGAGAAAGGCCTGTGCAATTGATATTCACTGGAGCTTACATCATGCCTGCAATTACACCTTTAGTAACCATGCAGACCACTTTGTAATCTGATTTGTTGCAGTGTGGGATATTTCCCACCATAACGGTGCTGATTGGTACATTCAATTTTGTTTAAACAAGTTTAGTAAATAATTAATTCCATTGACTTGTGTAGAAAAGTGGAATACAAGCAGCAGATCCGGCATTCAGTAGTCAACCTTTGTCGTAACGAATTTCGACAACCAGACTGACCAAATCTCTTTTCGTAAGAAACTTGAGCTGATATGGTTCCCCACATGGCACCGGCAAATAGGTGCACCAACAGGGAGTCAATATTTAAAATACATAAGCAGCTGAAGCCCATATCCTTATTGCCCTACAATCAATCTTGTTTGTATTTCCTATATTTTCTTAGCACTTAAAGCAGGCATAAAATAATAACATATATAATCACAATCTAATTTTTTTGCAATCAGCGTTTCCAGCTTCTGCTTCTCTGTTGATATCGTTATTTGAACGTGGGAAAATCAACACAGATTGCATTATGATAGCAGGTTAATTAGTTGCATATGCGGAGAACTGTTTGCCGTGGACGCGTGACTATCACATTATATCTCGTTTGAGTATGGGAGCAACAATAACAGAGTAGAATGAATGATGTTAACTGAGAATGTGGGTTAAGTTATCAGCTAAACAGTCAGCTCCCCAATCAATAAGGGTTGAGGGATGATACTTGATACTATGGCTTGCTTAAAAATGACAACCTAGCCGTTATATTTCCTCTACGTCTTCCTTCCTAAAAAAAATAAACCATTTGAAGACACGATAATTATGACGAGGTCACGTAATAGACCATGAACAACGATATACGAGTGGCCACATCGGGGTCGGTTATTTCCAAGTCTATATGGGAAGGGTCTTTCGATATGAGACTACAAACGCTCACATAACAAGCGAATCACCCTAATAACTCAAGAAGAATCGATCACCGGCACGTCGCCCCTGATTACAACGTTATCACAGCAATTTCCGTGTAGAATCGACATGAATATACTGATAATCTCGTATATAGTGATTTGGCAAGACGATGACATCATCTCTGTAGCGGAATATAGCGACCAGCATGCAGTCTCAACTAAAATACCTTGGAAAATAGATACATTTCTTACCTTTGTTGTGGTTCAAATTTGTTTATCCATTGCTTGGAATGTGGTCTTAAAATTGTTTGATGCGAAAAGCTTATCGATTTTCATGATTTTGGACGCGGAAATTCTTTATCGGGGATGAATGGCTAATTATAAAAATTATCGAATATGACGTATTTTTGATTTTACAGAACGGATAAACGGTCTACAGAATACATGTGGTTATGATCTAATATGCCAACTCGGTGTATTTTTCTTATTGCGTAATTCCGATTACAAACACCTGGTCCGTCATACATTATTCAGCCGTTCTCCATTTAAGAATCTCAGAGTCTATAATCCAAAGACCTATTCCATATTCCATATAACAGCATAAGCACCAAATTGTAAAAAAGTCAAAGTATACAGAAACACAGGCTAGTTTCCTGCAAGAGAGAAGCGGCCAACCGTTTTCAATGATGCCGACAAGACATCATAATGTTCCAAAAATATCAAATCCGTATCGCTATCAGTATTCTTAATCCATATGATATTCGTTGTAAAGTCGTCATCTAGAGAATGATGTATCTCAGTCACCCTTTGATTGTGTCTGTTCATATGAACACCATCAAGATCTTGAAGTTCATGGGTTCATACGGCCTCCAGTTCCGGGTGAAGTGGAATTAGACACACGTTACGAAAGGTTACGAAACGCTCGTATTTTGCTATCAGCATGCGTTATGTATCGTCGAATTTGAGAAAACTTTGAGTGGCGGCGCTTGGTGGTATAGCCCTGTTTGATAAGTTTCTGCAGTAATGTTCTGTGACGTTGATTAAAATCGCCCCACTTAACACAGGATCTAGCAAATGCTGCTAGGCGAGATACATATACGCCATATCCAGGAATTCCGAGAAAGCAAAATGGCCGATGTTGAAAGAAGATTTCAATTACCCGACGTTGGTATCTTGCACACACATGGAAACTTAGATCTCATTATTAATTAAGTATTAGTGGGTGAATATACGATAAGCATGATGAGAGCTGTCCGTGTCTGACCTCCGATCGAGGTCGATATTTAATTTCCGACATACAATCTAAAGATCTCATCTTTAGACCAGTTGTCCCCCCTCCTACTTTCTAAAACGAACATAGATAGGGGCCACCATCACGTTTCCAATTTTTGACAGATGGTTGGCGGGTAATAATCAAAATCAGGAATTTGTCAGTCTTCGAAATTATACTACTCGTGTATTCTTGAATGGTTTCGCCGCTTTTCTGCAGTGTCCGTTTTACATCTATGTTGTGCCAGTATAACAGCAGCAAAACTTAATCGAAGGTTTCCTTATGATCTCCTCCGTGATCCATCATACATAAAATATGGCCTTCATAAGAAGCGACAGATATATCAGCTCAAGTTTCTTGGGGTAAATAGCATCGATTACAAAATATGATCGTAACGTGTCAGGATAGACTCTTGCACGTAGTTGGGTGACCGATTATCTGTCGGGAAGAAGACAATATGCCGTGGAGTCTCGTGGAATATTTAACATTATTATATTTATTAGAGTGTCTCCCTATATAAATTGTAATGAGATAAAAACTGCATATTCCCCGGTCAACAAAACTGTATATTCCACCCCCTATGGAATATGCACTAAAGGGAGATAATTACAACAGAGGTCGCCCCGTTCTCTCAGTCGCGCTCCAAATAGCCCATCACGGAGCAGTTCGTCGAGTTGATTTTAGCTGGAGAACACAGCAGAAATAAATTATCTTCCCCCATCTAATTGTAAGTAGAATCGTACCCAAGCACATTATTGGAGTAACTAACAAGCGGTATCGAACAACTATACGTGCGTTGCGAGATTTACACGATAGTAGTGAAGCAGCTCCGAATCAGTGGAATCTCGTGCATGAAAAATAATGTTGCTGGCGATTGCCCACTGAAAGCAATCAACTCAGAAGGATTGCGCTCTTCCAAAATAAACATAAAACATTATTTTGCTCGAGAGATAATAGATTAGCACAGAGTTAAGTTGATAAATATAATAATGAAATTATTGCCTTGTTGTGAGGGAAATATGCAGTTTCGTTGCCCCTCGGCTGTGCATATTGCCCTCGCCTGCGACTCGGGCAATATGCACATCCCCGGGGCAACAAAACTGCATATTCCCCTCAAAACAAGGCAATATTTTCATAATGTTTTTCTCATCAGCAAAACGAACAGAATTATCTTTTTATTATTGAAAGAATAATTTCCCAAAGAGTAGTCTCTATATTAGACGAACATTTCTCTGTTAGCCACGATTATACTAATAATACAATTATGTCTGAACCAATGAGAAATAATAGAAGGACGAGACGAAAAAAAATCGCTCAGAAATTCAGTTCACTTTAAATAAAGAATACTAGTCAGAGATAATGATGGGATTATTTTGTCTTGCTGGAACCATTCAGAACCAATGCTTTTAAACGACAGTGAATCACGGGATATCTTTCTGTTCTAAAGCACCTGACTGTCAGTTTAACATCTCGAAAAAAAAAATTGATTTTCGTTGGCCGTGGAGAAATTGAGAAGAAAATTCATCCTATCATAGCGTTATTGTAAAAGTCTTTGGAATATGGACGCGGAAATTTGTGACTTTATGGCGTCACATACATGTAGTTCATCATTTTTCAACAAATGACTTGATAGGGTTATTCCATCATCGCTCTGAGATAGTTGAATCTGATACAGCGCAAGCTGGTGCTAGGGGCCGTGTGGACACGTCAATCAATATGTACAGCTACAATAAATGCGCGACTGGGATACAAATCATCACACGGATGACTATTGGTTCTTGTTATGTTTTTAGAAATATGCAGTCAGTATATTTATCTGTGGGGTCATAGGACTTATTGTCTGTACGCGGACATCGTTACTACCACTCATTTAATGTTGATTTAATTAATATCAGCATTAACTGATATCTGTAATCATGATTATCGTGTCTTTAATCGCTCTACCGATGTTGTTTTTATGTCAATCGAACGAAATAAAAGTATTTATAGCAGCTAGGTGCTCAATTCTGAGCCAGACAGAAAATCAGCCATATCAGCGGTTAAAAACCCCTATCCATTGGGGAAACTGATGTTACCGGAGTTCACTATTTTGTACATGTTTAGTTGGCCAGTCATTTGGCAATCTCTCCGGGTATTTTTTCGTAAAAAGAGCATGTACAAGCATGGAATCCGACATCGGGTAGCCAGACGTCGTCCAGAAAGAATTTGCCGCGTCCATAGTCGAGGTATCATACGATAAACACAAGTATAACGCTGATCATTCCCAGCTATTTTTCAATTGAATAATAATTGCAGTTTGAATAATACCCGATGAACCCTTCCGATTCTTGATGGATTACCAAACATTCGAAAGGCTTAATCGCAGGATTAGGAGATAAAAATGAACCATGAATAAAAAGCTGGATGGTCCTTCCGCTAAATGACCGAGGCGGGCTTTCTGTTTTTCCGATATTCAAATAAAATATTTTGCACGATTTTCTTGCAGAAGGATGACGCCTAAATTCATTGAAGTTTCTGAACCGGTCTTTGGCAAACTTGCGGTGGAACGGAATCACTTGGGCTTAGTCAGTTTGCTGCAAAATACGCTTCATATATCTTTTAGTATATTATGTCAGTTCAAAATCATTCATATCAATTTATATAGCCGGGTATTTAATTGTAACGAAGCTAAACAAGATCCTGTCACAGGTACTGGAAACAAACAATATGAGGAATACCGTGTGCATATGTAACGTGAAATTTTAATAATAATAATAATTGAAGTGTGAGTGTCGCACATTTAGAGTATGATGTCAGCATTTGTCATTCAAATGAAATGGCATTTTTCTAAATCTGGACGTTTAATTTGAAAACTAGCAATTATTACTTTTCAAGAAAACTTATTATTTTTAAAACAGTCACAATCCGAGGGCATCCGAGCAGAGGATCATGGGTAAATTCGATAGGGCAGCCATGAGAGTGTAAGTGAAAAGTTGCGTTTTCGTTATTATTCTTCAAAATTGTAACCTATTTACGGACACAATCATTTCATTTCACACCAGATAATTATTTCCTAATTTATTGTGTTTATTGTTTCCGGAGAAAACAGCACAAGCAAAAAAATTCGGAAAATGTGACCGAAAAATCGACCAAACAGAATATGACGTAACTGTGGCGTCATCAGAGCGATCATCTTGGATTTTTTTTTCACATATTCTGTTACGGTTTCACTCCAAGGTATATTGTGGGAAGTTTCAACCGACTCGCCGAAGAGTAAGAAGCTATTTAGGCGGCCCTTCCCAGGCTGCGGTACACTCAAAAACGTAACTGGAGTAACGCCACTGGAATATAGGTTATAAACGAGAATAACGTCTGCAACTTAAGGATGTCCGCTGGTGGTTTTTGGCTTTGACAGCCATTTTGCCTGTTTTTCCTATTGGGTTATCTCCCTTTCCTACATGTAGGCTAAGAGATAGGGGTTTCCTTTAAAAGCCTTCTAGCCGAGAATTTTGCACACCAACATCCATCCAGTTTGATAAATTTTGATACACAATGTGATTATCTGCAAACAGTTAGAATATAAGAAAAAGTTAAATACTATTTATATGATTTTTTCATGAATATGCTTCAAAACTAGGGCTATTCCCTATGATTTCTGGGTTATCAAATTGAGCAATGGGTCAGTACACTTGACGTTGCCTACAGCTAAAAAATGCACACCAACCTATATTTTTTCTTTGTTTTTTGTTCTCATTCTACACAATTATGAATGCAACAACACACATTATTCAAAAAGTTAATTACTTTGATTTACCACCAGCGGACATCCTTAATACAATTTGGTCAAATTAATCTCTCTGAATGTTATATCGTAGGTTTAACTGGTCATGGAGGGTAACAGAATCATCTAATCACCTGCCATGCGAGTATTCCCGACATCGCAATAGAATTAAGCCAACTGAATCAACACGGATATCACGGTATCTGCAGACAAACTAAACAAACTGTAAACCATATGTCTAGATAACAATCCATTAATTGAAGATTTAAGATTCAGGAAGTCGGCGATTATGGTTACAGGGGTATGAAACATTAGCTCTTAATCGAGGTATTTCACCGACACCACAATAAATGAATGTACAAGTATATTATATTTCTCTTATTAAATTTTGCTGACCCGAGCCTCGAAAGTATCATGCATGTTGGCCAGCAAGAAGTAATTTCAGGATGTGAACTAGGAACTAGACAGCTAAGTGACCAAGAAATAGTCTTGCGATTATATTAGTCGGCTATATTGATCCGTGGACTTTACTTGTCCCATTCCCATAAGCAGGACCGCCATTATCGGCATTGTACATCGCACAGTGCCAGTATAACCCATGCTACAGTAGAGGAAATTTAATTGGAAAGTAAAGACTTAACAGAGAGCTTTGCATGTGCTTTAAAAATAAATTTAATTTGAATTTTCCAGAGCAAATGTTATGATCATTGTATTCCGTGAATGAGGTAGGACGTCCAACATCGTCTTCCTGGGCCAATTGATCGCAAGTCGATGCAACCGTGTATACCATCTAGATATGATTGGTACACTATTCATACCAATATTCATTGGAATCCCATCAAACTCAAAGAAAATCGATAATATCCCAATTTTGATCTTAAACACCAAGAAACCGGACAGAAATGTATTATTCGGTTTTCGTTGATTGTGAACAGATTCTCATGGAATTTTAGAATAATATTTCAAAGAGAAAAGCCAGATGTTGTGCGGAGGTTCATTGCTGTAAGATCAGTCGGCGACTGTTGGCAAAAACTTCGTGATAAGGAACTATTGAAATATGCGTGGGCCAGGGTTACTGTGGAACGCCCAATTAATTTGCATGGTAACACATATATTTCTTCATCTTCACTGAAACCATATTGAAACTACTGAAAAATTTCAACAACAGTTTTAATGTGATTTTATGAATAAAGTGGCGTCCCGCAAAATGTGACTCCATGTAAATCAATAGTGCAAGTTTTTCATTTGGCAAGTCAATCGACAAAGATCCTCTATGGAATAACCTTACGAAGGCATGGTAATTCTGCGGAACGTGGATAGCATCACAGCATCCCACATTAAATGCCCACTGGCGATATAAAGCACATCCCTTAACATGTGAAATGGAGACTGAAGCCACTTGTTTAATGATATTTTCGGATATTCCGTTAAAATAAGGGAGTAGTTTGTAGCCATCACCCAAGCAAAAAGGTAGTTAAAAGACATAATGTATTCTATATTTAGATAAAAGATTTATTTAGAGTATCACTCACTGACACCCACAGAGAAAACAGGTAAATACTTTAATTTATTTACGTAGTCAAGTGATACATGAATAAAACAAATAGTCAAGGTAGTACCGTTACTAAAAAACACTCAGACGTGGAAAAGACTCTCTCATCCATGGAACATTAGTTCGAAGATAAGTCGTAGGTATATTGTTGAAAGGGCGAACACGTCAAGAAACATCGCCCAATACTCTGGAAAAACAGCTTAATAAAACTATCAAAGAGTAGGTGGAGTTTCAAGTAATCACAACTTCAATATGTTTGAGATTTTATTACTTTTTTTTCATTCAACGATGCGCTAAATGTACTAAAGTTAGTTATAGTGGAAGCTGTTTCATAACAGGTGAAAGTATTAAGGCGATATGGCCATTTAGTGATGTCAGTGGTGATATCATTGGAATATATTAGTTTCCCGGTTTGTTCAACAGATTAACGTTGTTTTCTATTTAAAGTGGTAAACCCGCAGACGAAGTAAAGGTCAAGGGAAAAAATTTCAACTGTATCCAAATATATTTTTACTTCAGTTATGTGATTTTTTCTAAACGGATAAATAATACTGTACTTTTTGTAGGGTAACTCGTAAGTGACAAATCAACTTGAATTTTGCATTTAATTTCCTCGATATTTGTTGAAACATGCACATTGAAACAGTGTGTCTGTGTTGAAACTCAAAGTATGCACACCTTAAGTTTGAGTAAAGCATTGAAAAGTACATACAAAGTTCAAAATATATGTTTTAATGCAGTGTGACGTCACCGGACCTAGAGGTGCTCGCAACAGACCACCATAGAATCCCATGCTTTATTTGCAGTTTACTCTGTGTAACAAAATCATAAAAAATGACAAAAAATATTTTCCGACGCTGTTTCCAGTGGTTCCAATGGAAACTTTACTTGAGGGTTTACGATCAATTTAAAGATTATATGTCCCTATCATGTTCTGTTGTTCCGAGTGAGCATTCAATCTTGTACGGTCTAGATCACAGTAGTCTTGAATTCAAATTTCGTTTTTGAGAATATTGCTAAAAATATACCAGATGTATTGTCTGTATCATTGGAAAATGCCTCTCGTGCTTGTGTCCATATATCTTTATTTTATACCGCCTTGGATTTTGGTGCCAATCGGTCTTTCGGTTATGGACGCACACGTCCTTCATGGACGACAGCTGGTCATTTTAACTGATAAACCAGAGTTATACCACCAAGTACCTCAAAGTTTCTCAGATTTGGCGATACATATCGCATGCTGATAACATCCATGGCGTTACGTTTCGTAACTGGTGTCTAATATCGCTTAACTCGGGGCTAGTCAACCGTTCGCCTTATTGAACATTCAATGACGAAAACAAGATGTCTTGCTGGAATGTGTTTCATCCTTTATTTCAAACCAATAATTCTGAGTGTTTTAACATGTTCATTTTGTAGTTACATGCCTGGCTCTTATGGTCAGAGAACGTTACTAGAGTACTAGGTGCACAAGCTGTTCATGATTTGAAAGGTAACATGAATAAAGAAATTGCATTGTCTCGCGCCTACTGGCTTAAGGATACTGAGATCTCCTGCATACAATATTTAAACACGCACAATGTAGAATATGTATTAATACAGCTAACAATAAGCCTTATATATAGCTATCATATATTTAAGGATTTCGAATATATAAATTCGTTCGCTGCAAAATTTGTTCGCTGCTAAAAGTTAACAAAATTAATCAAAGAAATGAGCCTTCTTTTTTAAATGGTTATTTTCACAAATACTCAACTTATCGTGACTTACATTATTTCCGGTTGTGATAACAACAGCAGGAAATCCCTGTCTGAATTTGATAAATTTTGGTTCTTATTCTATTGATATTTAATTTGAATTAAAAAAAGTAGTAAATTTATAAACATTCTTAGACAGGAATCAGACGTATATAGTGTATCAAACAATCACGTCAAATTCCAGGTCTCTACTGTTAATACCGTTGGAGAAATAAATCTTTTTCAGTTAGATGTGGTGAAAAAAAAGGAATGGGTGAAATAGAACAGAAAAGGCAAAATGTGGATAGGTAGCTTCCTTTTTTTGCAATTGACCCTAAAATTGTTTGCTGAAATAGTTTTTTCAAATAAACATGAAACTATTTAAAGATAATGATTTCAAATATTATAGTTGTGTGTATTTCTAAAATAGTGTTTTAAATCTGATGTTAGCGTACCGAAAATGACTGATCCTCATTCGACTGAGTGGTTTCACACCTCACTGACCGGCGGGTCCTCTGAGTAAACTGTCAGTACGTTACAAATGGACGCTCAATAAACGCTGATTAGATAAAGTCCTAATTGATTTCTGAAAGTAAAAGCCGAACATTTATTCGGCTGAAGGTTACTAAGAGAAATCGGCAATGACCCCTTCAGAACTTAGAGAACTGGGTAAAACATTGTAAAGACTAGAAGAGTAACTATATTATATAGTCGTTGGCTCCGCAAATAATTAAACACAGGCAATTGGATTAGAATTTAACTATGTTATGCGAACAGCAGACTTCTGCGCATCTCGTGTGGCATCTGGACTGAATATTGTCTAATAATGTATTAAAAACATATCCTGGGCTTCGTTTTGAAGATACATGTATTCAATTTTTCTGTATGCTGATATTGGCGATTTCTTGCTTAGGTTAGCTAGCGATTTTCTGTTTAGGCTAGACAAGCACCTCTTCAATCTACACAACAGATCCACAGGTAAATCGGTAGGTTAAACGCCTTAATCAGTTTAATTTGCACACCTATGTAAGTGGTCAAGACAGGGACCTCAGCAAAATATATTCGAACCTAAAATTACATTATTTATAACTGAATTTTCAAAACGATTTTTTCAACAGACGGTCTGATTTTTGATTATTGAAACCGAGTAATTAAAATGGACGATTTCTTTGTTCAGGAGGGCTCACTGTCATTGAAATCGATGGAAGTGAGGGAACGTCTATGCCCAATTTCAGTGTGCTCTGACCTGTTGTTGTAGTAGTCATTCACTTTTAAGAATTTTTCTTACAAAGGTTTTAAACTGTAGACTTCGTAATTGGTAAGCTGTGTATTACTGTTGTCTGTATAACCTTAGACTGCAAAATGGTGAGAAGAATTTATAATCTGCAAGAAGTGTCTCTCAATTACAATAATTTTACAAATACAGAAAATATTGTTATTCTTCTTCAATTCTGTGCTGGCAATGGAAAGTATAAGGCAGTTGATCGCTACATAATATTTCTCGTCTCATTTCTATCTAATCTATTATCGCCCCCATGTGCCTCTTGTTGCGCATAAATGAAATGAATCGATTCTTAAAACGCTTTATCATCTCGAATGTAGATATGTTTACGCACACGTCCGCGACACAAATCCCATTGGAACTTTACGGCCATACTCCTACACGTGGCTGAGATATAAAACTGAAATTTGGTTGCCCACCACGTGTGATAGCGGCAAGCGATGAAATCCTTTGGGTTACATTATTACGGTTTTTACAACAGCGTGAACTTTCAACATTAGCATATTACTTTTAGAATGACAAATGATTTCGGATGTTCATTCCAGCCCAATAAAGATTTTTTTCGGCAGCACGCTGCTGTTGTTCTTAGTCGAGGGTGATCTTTCAGCAGAAGCCGTTGTCTTTTGTTGTCGAATGTTTAGTCCCATCCAAGTGATGTTCATTTCCACCGCATTCGTTCGTGGAGTTGGTCAGAAAATGAAACACTTAAGTCAGCCGGCACGGCATGTATTGCGACGTCAAATTTACCACAGCTGCCTTTCCAAAGAATGAGTGTATGACAGTGTGATTGTTGTGTGTCGAGCCGCAATCAGAAAGCAAATTTACTCGAAGTTTAGTGCTGTTAATTTGTGTGTCGAGCCGCAATCAGAAAGCAAATTTACTCGAAGTTTAGTGCTGTTAATTGTTGCGTTTTATAGTATTCTGTTGTCTGTTGAAATACATTGCAGTGCAGAACGGAAACGGAGCAATGTTGGACAAAGTCTTTGCTGCCTTGAAATAAACATTCGAAGATGTGTCTAAAAGTAAACGCCTATCATTGAAAGCCCAGGCTCAAATACGAACCGTAATATTGCGAATGTGTTATGTAACATGCAGTGCAGTAGACAAAACAAAATTGGTATCTCGTCGTTCTGAACCAGAATCACAAGTTATGTAATAATGTTCCGT